>PIJE02001605.1:32500-65000 GCA_002895965.2 Coryphaenoides rupestris
TGCTGTATATGTATGTAATTTTGTATTTTTTTTGTACAGTTGTGACTGCGTACGATGCCTGTGGGGGGGGGGGGGGGGTGCGTTGTTTTCTGCCCGCTGAACTTCTTTTTGACGACTGGATTTGCGATAAGCATGTCACACACACACGCGGTACAACAGCGCGCCGTTATCCTGATGTGAAAGTTATTATCCCGCTCGGGCGTTCGTTGGAGTGTGGCACGCGCTTGCAATGGTGGCAAACACAAACACAACACCAACACAACGCAACGCAACACAACACAACCACACAAAGGCCGCCAGCGACTATCTCAGTGGAGGGATTTCCGCGGGTTCATCCCGCTCTCGTGGCTGATGTGAGCCTGTGTTGAATTTGAAGCATCCCCATCCCACGTTTCGTAGTCTAATGCAGGGGGGGGCTGAGCTCGGTTCGCTAAATCAAGCGTGTTATTAAGCTGTTATTTAGAGTAATAAAATGGCTTTTAAGACGTATATGACTATAACAACAATTAGGGCCTCGGTTCCCAAACGATTTACAGCTGTTGGCGACTAAACGTGACAGTGGTGCCGTTAATACATACGAGGTGGGGAGGGAACGGCAGCTGTGCCTTTTTGCTTGTGTTATACACTCATTAAAGCATCAGTACATTTCTTTCTAGTACCTTTTTATGGAGCCTCTCGCTCGTTGCTCGGTAGAAAATAACAGAAACACAGTGTTGACTGTGCGCAGCCATTCATCTCACGGCCTTTCCTTGGCCTTGTCTGCCTCATCATTCTGCAATTGTAATGTTTTGTGTGTGTTGAGCTGTTGAACTTGTGAGTGTTTGTAATGACCCACCAGCACATCTATCTCTTCCATGGGCATGCATGTGTTCATAACGAAGGTTACGTCTCTCATTCCAGCACCGGCAATTTAAACTTGCATGTTAAATCATGCATTCATGATGCAAATGAATGATTCCTGCAATGGGGAGCATAAAGAATCCAATATAATGATTAAAGATTTAAAGAAAACATTTTGATAGTTATTACAATTGCAGTGTTGTACAATTGTAAAAGTTGGAGCAGCAAAATGTATTTTTTTTATTTGGGAACTCATTTCTTGTAGGAAAATATTAAAAAGCATCGTAATGTAATTAGAGTTTCTCTGTACATGCAGGCTATGCTGTTTCCCTTGGCTATCAGAGCCTAGCATTTTAGTAAGTTGTTTGAGCCAGAGCCCTGCCAAAATATCTCAAATTCAAGCTAAACTCAAACCAAACTGGGCGTCGGGTGAAATCAGGATTGATGGTATTTTGTACTCTGTGCCAAAGCGATTGTTCCGGCCAATGTACTGTACCTCAAGCTCTGTCTATGCACGTCTTCCTACCTGAACCCCCTAACCCGGACCCAGCCAAGCGTGAGTCCACACGTCCGCCTCGGTAGATAGAAAACACGGCGGAGAATGTGCTTCTTTTGCTGTACTTGACTTAATCATCTCAGATCCGGTGGGTTGAACAAGAGCATCGCTGCTGTCCAGAGCTCCGGACAGGAACTCACAGGAGCCCAACGCCAAGAGAACTCGGGCGCCATGCCGCGCTCCAAACAAAGAAAGTTTTACCTTTTTGCCTGTTCTTTTTAATGAGACAGTGTACGGAATTTCTTTTATATATATAGATTAGATTAGATTAGATTTAAAATGTATTGTCATTGCACAGCACAAGTACAGTACAGCGAAAAGAAGTTGGCATCTAACCAGAGTGCAAACGAGGCAGTAAAGTGCATAGTAATATACAGTGTACAGTGGTTAAATAGGATATAGAACAGTCTACTAGGTATAATATATAGGTGTATATACAGTATATTTATGTACAGAGATACAGTGTAGTCATAACTGCATGGATATAGTACCTTTAAGAGCAACTTATTATGACTCTTATGACTTATTACTGCCCCCCACGATTTCTGTTGGTATTGCGTGTGCGTACACTCAATGGGGAAACGCGCACAAATTACACGTGAATCAAATGCGGGATACGCGCTGGCAGCCGTCCTGTGTATACGTTTTTAGTGTGAAGTATATTTTGGCCTTTAGTCTTCTCGTGGAAGCGGTGGAGCGGTTTGTTTTTCCAGGAGGGATGCAGTTTGTGTCGAATATCTGCACCGTATCGTCCTCCGGGGGATGTCGGCGGGAGGACGACTTTTCACAGTTGCAACACTGCCGACCCTTATGAGCGAGATGAACAAGAGAAATCAATTAGGCCGCACTCTGGGCTCCTACAACCTGAACGAGCCGCGGCAAATCAAACCTTTTGGTACAGCAAAAAAGAACAAGAAGAGGAAATAAGAACCGGAACAAGGAGGGAAAGAAGAACACGGGGTGTAAACTTAAGTGCCACTTCGGTGCATGTTCTGCCGCGACCAAGTGTTAACTTTTTACATTTAGTGTTTGAACCAACTTAATCGCCTCCCAATACTTACGATACCTTTCAGCAGTCGTTAAGCGACGCGACGCCAGGCTTCGGTTGAGTCTCCTTTTGGCGCAGTTTGTGGCAACGGTTTGCCGTGGCACCCTGGTTACACCGTGTCGGGGAGGAATGGAGAATGAAGTAGTTTTTGATGTCTGAACTTGAGTGTGCTCTCCCGTTTATTTGAAGTGGCACTTATTGTGTGTTATTTTAGAATACCCTTTGTATTCCCCACTGTTGGATTTAGCAGAGCTGCAGAGGGTGCCTCAATGTGGAGAAGTGTCTTGACGGTATAACGCTAATTGTAACGTTGGAGAGAGAATATCTACAGCGGATGACTTATTCACCGTACTATGCCCTCCGAGAGACTACGCTATTGCTGCCACATGAATTATGAAGTGTATGCATTGCCAAGATTGGGCAGAACCCAATCCTGCTAATTTCTGTTTTGGCTAAACTGACATTTAAAATGGATACATTATAGATTTCCCGGAGATCAGTGGAAAATCACCGTACATGACTGTGCGGAGGTGATCGGAAGTGATGGCGCTAATGACGCCCCATGCATATTTCATCGAATGGCAGCTTGGAGGCGTACTGTTAATGCCGCTGCGTGGATTACAGTGAGCTCACAGGCTTCATTTGTTTTTAATCACACCGGAGTCGGATGCTATTGGATCGAGTTTCATCGAGGACAATTAAATAAATGACAGGTCTGGCCAGCTGCGTGTCACATGCAGAGAGACGTGCTCTGTGAACGTGTGCCCCACACATTGTCGCCGTCGTCTGATTTCACTGAATGAACACATCGCTACTGTCGATGCCGTATGCTGACCGATTGACTTGGTTATATTTATATAATGTATACAAAAGCATAATAATGGCCTATGGAATGTAATTATGTATAGGCCGATCGATATCAAATCAAAATTAATATGGAGCACGTCAATGGCGAATGATAAATGGACTGCATTTCTATCGTAGGTAAGGACAGAAGCGAACACGCGCGGCTGCTCAGCATTCACGGCCACGGTGAACTAACATAACACAGATATTGTCCTTGACTTATTGTCTGTAAGCCCGGCTCCCATCCCTGCCCGGCCGACACCATGCTCTATCCATGTAAATGCCTTTTTTTTTTTTTTTTTTTACCAAAAACACATCATAAAGAGAAGCGGACAGAATATAAAATGCGCCATTACCGCCTGATCTCCCGACACACAACGTGGTCATTGTCGAAGGCGGTGAGCCCCCCTCAGGTTTAGTTGACGGCGGACTCAGCGCAGCGGGCAGATTACCCACCCACCACCCCATGGCGGTGGGTGGCAGGCGGGTGAATAGCAATGAGGGCTTTTGAGGGGATCAACTCCCCTCATACGGTGCCATGTTTGCTCGCCGTTTGTGTAAGACCACCCCCCCCACCATCGCCTCCGCCAGCTCAAGACGGCAAACAAACGACTCTGAGGAGTTCCGACTCGCCACAGGGAATCGCTCGCTTGCTTGCTTTGCTTCGCCTTTGCTTTGGCCTCCACGCACGGGTGACCAACATCATATGGGCCATTTGAGGCACAATTCAAACAAGATCAAAACATTATTTGTCTTCTCTTGCGACCGTACATATGTCTTCCATATTGCTTTCCGAAATAATACGGAATGGGAGTGACTTAGGCTCTCTTATGCTCTCAAGGCGTCCATACAATATATAACCTTCGCGCTCACAATGCTGTCAGTGTGTGATGCAAGTCTCTGGTCTGTGTGTGTTTGTGTTTGTGTGTGTGTGTGTGTGTGTGTGTGTGTGTGTGTGTGTGTGCGTGTGTGGGTGTGTTTCTGTGTTTTCAAACCAGCAGTTACCCGATTTGACAGATTCCCGCCCCCCCACCCCCGTCCACTTCTCTTATTGCTCTTCATATGTTGCCACGGAAGAATGCAGGGATCCCTCAAAACACACCCCCTCTTTTGTCTGCCTTGTCAACTTCTATTCCATCTTTTTTTTTGGGGTTTATTTCTATTTTTTTTACTTGTGTGGGCTGCCAGGGTTATCACTCAGCCCTGAAACCCAAGCGCTTCTTGAAATGTCAAGAAAAACAACAAAAAGAAACATATGCATGTGAGACCGCTGTCTCTTTTGTTTTTAGACGTGCCAATTCATGTCATCAGCCAAGCCAGCCACCGCTGGTTTCGCAGCGTGGAGTGTTTTCGTTAATTATTAAGTGTTCATCTTTTTTTTTTTAATTGGGCCTATGCAGTGCTTGTTGTTTGTGGTGCACCTGCTATGTCTTTTACGTGGCTGTTGTTGTTGTTGTCGTTGTCGTTGTCGTTGTTGTCGTCGTTCAAGTTAGCATCGCGAGCCAAAATGTGCAAACTCCATTAGCTTACAGCAGGCAGGTTCACGTGGAGCATTTTTTTTTAAATTGAACATGAGGTAAACGGGAGGAAAACACACCAGTCCGGCTCATGTACTGTATAGACAATTTGGTACGTAATGGTGGCCAGCTGTCGGCGAGGTCTGGCCCGCCGTCCCGGCACAAGGCAAGGCAGGTGTGTTTTTTGGTCGGTATGAAGGCACGAACGAGAGAAGTGTCAAGTGCGCCGCAAACGAACGCCATCTGAATTCCAAAGTGGAAAGCGTCCAAGACTGGTGTTTTAATCAGCGCCATCTGGACCCTGGGCTTCCTCCACCGGGGGGGGGGGGGGGGGGGGATGGGGAAGGGATGGGGAAGGGATGGGGAGGGGGGCTGGATGTGGAGGATGTGCAGCTAGAAAGGATTATTTAAAAAAAAGTAAACCACTCCCCCCTCCACGCCACTTCCCCTTTCCTCTCATTAGTACCATTAGTACCTCATTAGTACCACCACCACCACCACCACCACTCTGCTCACTTTGGCAAATGAACCTAAATGCCACGTAGAAACATAGGCTGGTAGGAAACAGAGGCTGGTCGACGGGTAAACCTTTTTAAGTAACGTGGCGGTACTTGGCGTGGCGATTGGCAAGGGGTGCAAGACCCAACATGGATGGATGGGGTGAGGATGGGCAGCCCTAGCCCCCCCCCCCCCCCCATACAGGCCCGACGGGGAGGACCCTGTATCGCGCAGCGGCCCCGCTTGTGCAACATCCGCGCTGGGTTTTGCCCCTGCCTTGCAATCGTTTTCCTGCGCGGCGCACACAGAAATAAAACCGTGACAGACGGGCATTAGTATCCGTCCAGGCCGGGGCTAAGCGGAAAATCAATGGAAGGTGAAAATTAAATTTGGTCCAAAGAGCCTTTAGGCAAAGTGCAATTTGAAAACTCCTCTTTCATTCTCCCTCGGGGGATTGGCCTGCCGGTGGGCGTGATGTGGTGCCCGCTGCACGACGGAGCTCGGCTCGCCGTCACGGAGAAAAAAGAAAAGACCCGTTTTTTCGGGAAGCACCCTCTTCACGCTTCTCGTGTGTGTGTGTCCCCCTCCCTCACCCCCCACCCTCCTCCGCTTTGATTGGCTAATTCGTTTAAGGCCATGCCTCCCTCCCTGCCTCCCTCCCTGCCTCCCTCCCTCCTCTCCTCCCCTCCCTCTCCAGATCATATCAAAGGTCAGCGGCATCCTGCAGACGAATCAATCTCCCTGTCTGAGGAGGTGCGGGGGATGCACAAATGGAGGGAGAGGCGATCTATCTAATGGGCCTCAGAGTGGAGGAGGGAAGGGGTGGGAGGGAGAGAGTGTGAGAGAGAGCGAGAGCAAGAGAGAGAGAGAGAGAGAGAGAGAGAGAGAGAGAGAGAGAGAGAGAGAGAGAGAGAGAGAGTGTGCGAGTGTGAGAGAGGGAGTGAGAATGAGAGAGGGAGAAGGAGAAAATTATGCTATCTGCTGCCCGGAGACAAATGTGAGAGAGGAGGGAGATTGAGCTGTTGACTTGGGGAATATCATATGATCAGAGAGAATATGAGGTTTTTTTTACTTTGTATTATTGGTTGTGAGGATAGGGGCACTTTTTAAAAAATGTAGGGCATATTATCCTGAGAGTCCCCTT
Source organism: Coryphaenoides rupestris (assembly GCA_002895965.2). Taxonomy (NCBI): domain Eukaryota; kingdom Metazoa; phylum Chordata; class Actinopteri; order Gadiformes; family Macrouridae; genus Coryphaenoides; species Coryphaenoides rupestris. The sequence goes on from PIJE02001605.1 coordinate 38,950, forward strand.
TGGGAGTCTTGGCGGGCAGGTCCAGATCGGTAATATGAAGTTGGTCCATGAATTTACCTGATAGGAACTCCATCTCCATGGTAGCCAGGATGCTCTCCTCCTCCTCCGCCTCCTCCTCCTCCTCCTCCTCCTTCCTCTTAATTGTGAGCGGAGCCTGAGCAGTGCAGGGGTCTCAGGTGCTCAACCCCTGGCACAGACTCTGCACTAATGGTTGTAGCGTTGCAGCCAGGTGCGAAGGCGGTGGTAATGGAGTGACTGCCTATAGATTCCTATCTCCTCTTCACCATCAAGTTCGTTCCAAGTTCGTCGGTGGCCTGACCTCTCTCTCCTCCAGTGGTTGATTTTTTTTTTTTACATCCCAGATCAGAGTCCTAATTGGATACTCAAGCTAAGCTCACGCTTTGTCCGTCACTGGAATCTCCAGAGTCTTTGATGGTCCGTTCTTTATGTATAGGAAATGCTTTTGCATTTATGGTTATGCCTACACTGCAAAACCTACCCCTGGTTTATTGGCCTCATTTAGTTTAGAACACCACTGCAGCCAACAACAAAAGCCTCAGAGATCTCCCATTAACAAATAGTCATAATGAAACCAGTGGTGCAGTAAGCACAGGCCAGTCACGGGCAGTGGTCCTGGGCCAAGCTTATAGGTGGATATAAATCATGCACAGTCAAGCGGGAACGGGACCATATTTAATTTAGCCCCTCTGAGCGCGTAATTACTTCAATTAGCCACGATGTTGCGCAGAAGAAACACTTGTAGAGCGGAGCAGCACCGGGGGGGCGGGGGGGGGGTCACCCCTCTGGTCCGCCTCCTCTAAAAGGCCTCCACATAACACTCTGCATGTAATCACTCACCCCTCTGCCGAGACACTGGTGCCTCTGTGGCCTCACGTGAGATAGTGTTTGTTCACTCGATCGTCCATAAAAGGTGGTGCTTTTGCTAGTCGCGTACCGTACTGGTTTGATGGCTTTGTCACAGGCTTGGTGGACTTCGCTGGGGGAGACAGTGCGGGGACAGGTACATAAAGTAGAGTATAGGACCCCGGATAGTGGATTGAAATGGTTTCCGTGAATCACAAAGAAACAAAACCTACAGGCTTGGAACGCACGACAATTATGTGCATCCGCACAAGAATGCACAAGTGAGGGGAATTGCGTGTTACACAGCCAAGGGCACCGAGTGGACAGGTGGGGAATGACACAAGCAGAAAGACAAAAGACACAAACACAGCAACAGGGACAGGGGCGTGGCCGTGAGGGCGGGGGATTACATGCGTCGGGGGGAGACAAACAAATAGGTGCACGTGTCACCTTTTTGTCTGAGGCCGTTCTCTCCGAGAGTACTGTAATTCTCCCTCCCTCGGAGTGAGTGGATGGCTTCCGCTGGACTCCCCTCCCTCTCCTCTGGGCCGTGTTATGCGAGCATTCCGGAGGGCAGGATGGTCCAGTGACAGACGGAGCAGGTGGACAACCAACGAGATGGCGTGCATTGCACATTTCTCACTAATTGTCACTAAAAGTCGGCGGGGAACCTGAGTTGACGCGCCGGCGCCAGCCGATGTGTTTTTTAAATGGATTACATACCGTGCGTCATTGTGATTACGCGCCGCTCGCAGGGGCTACGATGAGACGGATTGCATTTTATGGCGTCGTGAGTCGCTTTTTCTTTTCCTCCCGCACGGCGCCCGTAGAGTCCCGAATCCTGTACACACACACCGACCGACCACCCGTCCACCACACACGGGGCCTGTGATTCAATTAATGTGGCCAGACGTTACCGTCTTCAAGCTGGGCGTCACGATTTCCCAGTCCTGACCAATATCTGTAAAACACAACACATGTCCCAGCTTTCAACATTCATGACCATTTATGTCGCGGGTTTTCACCGCAATTCACATAAAATGAGTAATATTATACGAGACACAATCACAGGCAGGAGTCCCAGTGTGTCTAGCGGCGTATAAAAGCCTTCAAGCATCCCCCCCTGCCCCCCCCCAGTCAACAAATACCGGTAATTCTGAGGGAAACATTGTGAGTGGTGTCCACAGGCGGCGAGGGATCCTTGTGGTACAATTCAGCGTCCCGGATTTTGGGGTTTTGAAAAATCTGGTCTCCCTCGCGATGGTCTCACTTTGTCCATTCCTCCTCTTCGTCTTCTGCGAGGGGAAATGTCGCAGGGCGCTAAACTCACGATTTATGCATTTATCGACTCGCTGAATGGGACTTCCAGTCACGTATCTTTGTGTGTCAGAATGTGACATTTTTTTGTGCATTTAATAGTCGCCATTATTGTGATTTTCCTCAACAGCCGTCGACAACGGTCATTTTTTTCCATGTCTTCCAGAATAAACAAGGTTCAATAGTCAAGGCGTGTTTGAAGAATAATTTACCTCGAGAAACCTACTCATCATCTCGTGGTTCTTCTCCCTGTCAGGGTGAACACCTCTATCAAGTCGTTTACATTGCCATGCACGTTTCACACGGGAATCATTATAATTCAACAACCCCGCCCCCCCAGCCTACTTGCATATGGACTATGTGACATAAAGCACACTGATGTCGGTGGATTTAATGGTGGCACGGGAATACTCTCCGATTGTCTACCATTGCCTTTATAGACAATGGGTAACGGCTGGTGTGTGTAATGTGTGTGTGTGTGTGTGTGTTCCTTGGGCTGGGGGAATTGGAGGGAATTTACCTTTTGTTTGAAGTCAGAGTATGGTGTGTAAGTAAAGGGAAGGTTTGCTTTGGTACCCTGGGGACCCCACTAAGTAACAGAGGTCATATAGGTACAAACCTGACGTGCGTGAACACACACTGTGCACACACAGTCCAGATTTGCGGGGGGGAGGAAAGCTTGCTTGTTCGAATGCAGAAGATGCTACACAAAGCTAAGTACTATATCTAAATGTCAGGAGGGAGGAAGTCAAAAATAATACTTTGCATTGTGTAGCATCTTATCCTAGCTATCTAGCTATCTGTTTAGCAGCAAGGGGTTTACCTAGAAATTCTGACGGCTTGAAACTTGTTCTATTAACCTGGCAAGTATGAAGTTCTTGAAACTTGTTCTATGGATATTTAGCTGTACCGTCGGGCATCAGCAATATATTGTTGTTTCACTCTCTGTGGACAAATGTCCAATTGTGAGTCGGGCTTTGGGCAAAAGCATCTGCTAAATGTGAATGTAATGTATCTATGCTATTACCGCCAATGCTATTTGGTCATTTTGAACAATGGGGCTATTGTGCTCCCATATTGAACTTTCATTCAAATGAATCCCCCACGACGTCCACCGGTGGTAGGCTCCAATGTGAGATGCTCATTTGGTCACCTCGACATCCGCTTACCATTAATCTTGTCTCCCGCTCCATACAAACGAATCCGCCCGGGGATTAGCCATGGTGCAGATATGGATTACATTGTACAGCGTTGTGTTTGGGACCCCGAAAACGAAACCGCAGTTTATTGCAAGGCTTTCCGCCGTCTCTCTGCCGTTGCGCACACCCACCGCAATCATATTCATCCCGGAGACTATGAATAATATTTGTTATTAATCTCAGTCGCTCGAGTTTGGCTCGGAAGTGATTTTTAATTTAGTTCCACTTCACTTATCAGCATGCGATTTACACGCTGCTTCACGTTTCTTTTTTTAATTATCGTCTACCGTCTCCACCACCTCTTCCTTTCAACAAACTTCCTTTTTTTCCTCTTTTGACGGCTTAGGATACATGGTCCTATCTGCGTCCTGAACAATGCTTTACCATTGTAATTACATCACTGTAATCATGCTAGCTTTTCTGGAGGCTGCAGTCGGCCATTTTCAAAACCAACTTCAGTTGGCTGTGTTCATGCCACATTCGATCTAGATTGACAAGAGGCCACTTCTTTTCTCTCGTCATAGCTTTTAGTCGAAGCGCTGAGGTACATGTCCCCAGTAATGTCTGCAAGCCAGCGCATTGTCCTTGCAAAACTGCAATCAAGCTCAAAATTAATCTATAGAGACAGTGTTCAAATAACAAACGTCCTGTGTGATGCACCCAAATGGGCTGACCAGAATAAATCCCAGTGGGTTGTCAAAAGGTGTAAACAGGAGATGTTTTGAATCCAGATGGACTGGTTGTAGCATCTAGACGTTCATCCTGTGTAAACGGGGCACTTTAAATATCTAGATAGAGAGTGTAGCCCTCTGGGAAAATCCCCCAGCAAGCCATTTACACCACATTAAACCAGGACAGCCAATCACAACGCTTGGTCGCCTTCTGGATTTCCCTCCGATGTCAAACCGCAACCATTTCCGTTCCTTTTAATCGTACACACACACACCGCAGCGTAATGTGATTTTCCTTTTATCCCCCCGCCCCTACCCACACCCTTAATTGAAAATTATGTTCATAAACGGCATGAAAGAAATGCCTGTCTTCTCCCTGTCCCCATCGCCGCTGTCTCTTTGCGACGGTCGGCCGAGTTATTGTGTTGTACGAGTTATTGTGTCATTTAAATTTGCCGTGTGCACCGATGTGATCCACACGTGCTCCGAAACAATAACGGGCAGATGTAGTGACTCTGAGTCTGTGGCGGGAACAGACTCTGAGTCTCTGAAGTGGCGGGGCGGGGGGGAAGCAATTGATACACCTGTGCGGCCAATTTACGTTACAATTTCTGCAGGTTGCCTCGTTCTCCTCACAGCTACTGATCCTGGAGGCCGCGCCACCCGGCTATATGAAAGCACGATGATGTGGCGAAGAAAGTATGCATTAGTATTCTGTTTGCAGACTGTGCCACAATCAGACTGGAGTGTCTCTCTCTCTCCCTCTCTCTCTATCTCTCTCTCACTCTCTGTCTCTCTCTCTCTCTCTCTCTCTCTCTCTCTCCATCTTTCGCTCTACTGAGAAACACTGGCATCCAAATTTAAACCTGCACACTGAGAAAGTGTTAAAATGATTCATCCAACACCCTCTCCCCTCTCTCGCTCTCTCTCTCTCTCTCTCACTCATTCGCTCTCCTTCTCTCGCTCTCCCCCCTCCACTCCCCTCCCCTCCACTCCTCAACTCTTTCTCTCTCTCTCTCTCTCTCTCTCTCTCTCTCTCTCTCTCTCTCTCTCTCTCTCTCTCTCTCTCTCTCTATTCATCTCTCTCCCGCCACCTCCGCTCACTCTCTCTTTGAACGTCCCTCCTGCTCCACCCGCTCCATGACAAGCGGGCGGTGTCCTGGTGTGTGTGTGTGTGTGTGTGTCTGTGTGTGTGTGTGTGTGGGTGTGGACTGGGGGGGTGGGTGTCGGGGCGGCGGTGCTGCTGGTGGTGGTGGTGGTGGTGGTGGTGCGGGGTGCGGGGTGGGTATCAAGCTCTCAGCATTAGAGCTGCTATCTGCCTCGGCGGAGCCAATGCATTTTTGATAAACACTCCCAGGGGAGGTTCATAATAAACACAGGAATGGAGCAGGCCGCGGGCGAGGAAGAGGAGAAATGAACAAAAGAGGGGGATGAAAGGAAAGAGGGAGAGGCGGTGGGGTCTGGGGTTGGGTTAAGGAAGAGCAAATCGCAGTTTTTTTTGTGGGTACACACCCTCCACACGCTGTGCCGTGAGAACACAGGGAGGTGGCAGCAGCTGTAAACCCCACCCCCCCCCATTTGCCCCCACCCGGGTTTATGATTACCATAAACGCCCCGGATTTCCTGCATAAAAAATAAAAAAAATACCCAGAGTGGAGGGAGGCGGCGTAGCCCTGCGCTTCCATTAGTGGCCCCCTTTTTACTGGAAGGGCCAAGTTGGTCGGTCCCGTCCCAGGGGCCCCACCAAAAAGCCCCCTCGATATCCGCTACCCGCCATCCACGCTGCCAAACAGACACTGTAATCAAGGGCTGGGCTAAGTGGATGGCAGCGTATGCGGCGGCGGTGCCACGCCTCTCATCACCATCATCGCCGCCGTTTGGTTTATAGCTTTCTTTTGCTATCCCATGATGAATTGACTCCTTTTTTCCCCGCCCCCCCGCTCATTACTTTAGCAAAGAGAAGAAAAGAGAAACCCTGTAAAAAAAACAAACAAACAAAGTATAAATCAACAAGAGCCGTTGGAACGACTCGTTGAAGTCTCCAAACCCCGGGTTTCCAGCAGATGTTCTCGTTTGATTTCCCCGGAAATGGACAGCTGGTATGGGCCGCGGTCGGGGAACGCCGCGTCCATTGTTATCCGTGGGTTGTTATTCCTGTTTGTCAGGTCAATCATTGATTTGGGAATAGAGACCCACTCAATTTTACCAATAACGGGACTTAATCCTATGGAGGAATAGATTATGCTCTCCCACACCATTCGGCTGGATGTTCTGTCCGACTGGACAGACCGCCGCGTTGAGATGCGGTATTGAGCGCACCAGGCCTTTTACGTATTCCGTAGACATTTTCTCACTGATCTGAACCCCTCGACAATCGTTTACACATTTGTGTTTTTTCCAACGGGTGCAATCCATACAAAAAAAGAAGACAAATATGGTAATCAGAAAATCCTACCGTCGCTGCGCTGAATGCAAATGATCAGACTTTTTTTTTTTTTTTCAAATGCATTTGTGCTACCGGCTCAGAAGCTGTTCTGCATGTGTGTGCCGTCACTATTGCTATCGCTGGCTATAACGATATTCATGTCTTTAGCCGTCGTACATACATGGGAGCTCGAAAATACACAGCAGCATAATAAACTGTAGGAGGAAAATCAATAGATCAAACCTGTGGGCACAACTACTTGGGATTGGTTTTGCTATTCTGAAGAGAATCATGCTGTATCACATTACTGCCTTTTATTTTGAACGGCGTCATCCCCTTAGATTTAAATTCCTGCCGATGTGTGCGTGTGTGTGTGTGTGTGTGTGTGTGTGTGAGAGAGAGAGTGTGTGTATGTGTGTGTGTGTGTGAGAGAGAGAGAGGGGGAGGAGAAAGAATGAGGTGGAGCAAGAGAAACAGCGACGGGAAATGAAGGAGCAAGTTCAAAGTGTTCATTATGAAATGAAGTTCTGCATATTTTCAATGTGTAAATATGGACTCATTAGTTATGTACTGTATATGTGGTTCATTGACGTGGTAACATGTTCCACCTTAATGTTTCCAATTCTTGGCACAATCCACTCATGTCTAAATAGCCTGAAGTCATTTGCATGTAATTTGATTGTAGCTCGGTCTCAGTGATTGACAACGACCCTTATGTAAACTATTACTCATTCAAATCTTCAAGAAGAGAAAAGAGTTTTCTTTTAGTGTTGCATGCACCATTAAGCTCACATCTACTGCAAGGCCTTGTGAAGGGAAGTAGTTTTTACTACTGTTCATTCCTGTGTCATATTTTCTGTTCATATTATTCTATTTGTACTGTATTACACATATCAAAGGTCACAGTGTTACTAAAAAAGCTCTCAAGATGTTAAAGTCGTGTCTCTTTTTGTAAACCGAAGACTTGCATTTACACAGTGACACATCTAGTTTTATTACATGGTAAATATTTATTGCCGTAAATCGTGGAATATAAGATAGTTGTCGCTTAGCATTGGGTAGCATTTTATTCGAGCCACTTGATGTTTATCAGCAAGGGGTTATCCTCGCTGCTAAGTCCTTGTTGTAAGTCACTTTGAACCGAAACATCTGCCAAATGCCCGAAATGTAAATGTAAATGTAAATGTAATGTAAATGTTGTAAAGCTATGACCCCAGTGGTAAGCTTCAAACATTGGCCCTCGATCAACCTTTGCCACCCGTAAAAAAATATTTTTCTATCGTTTTCTAGCCGCACGCTAGAACTCGTACTCACAAAAGTGTTTGTCGATGTAACTATTGATTGGTTTATTTATGCATTTGTTTGTTCTGAGAGTAATTGTTAAGTCGTCGCCAACATGGAGGCTTATTACTACTTATTACAGAGCTATGATCAATTTGAGCCACCTGTGTTACTGTTATCGGCAGCGGTTAAACAGAGCGGCTTAGCTTGTCAAAGAAGCACCCTAGACTTGTCGTGTGTGTCATCTCTGAGCCTTTGCTGCTTGCTTCCTGGTCTGTGTGTCTCGCAGGAAGTAGTGGTTTTAAAAATCGCCAGTTCATAACGTAAAGATTGTGGTTGTTCTTGTTGTCGTTCTGTTCAATCATTCGCGGCCTTCCACCAGTCCAAGAGCCGGTGTGTCTCCAGTAGCCCCGCGTGACATTGGGGAAAAATGCATGTCACTGGATTCCTCCAGTGCTTGGGTTACAAAGGGGCCCGCTTACAAATCAATATGAGCTTGCCAATGACAATGTCCGTTGTAATGCCTCACTCGACGAGACCTGCGGCCACCTCCCCCCTCCCTCCTCCCTCCCTCCCTCCCTCCCTCCCTCCCTCCCTCCCTCTGCAGAGCAATGCTAGCTCGGGCCGCACACACACACACACACATTAGGAGACACACACGCGGGTGTGTCTGCTAATTGCTGCACGCCACGCTGCCAGCCCGCCGCCGCCATTTACGCCAGTCGCACACGTGAGAGGGCGTCGTGGGGATTTCTTTTTGCTTAGGACGCGGAAAAGGCCGAACAGGCTCTTCAACAAAAAGGAAACGATACGCGTTTTTTTAATTGTTCAGCTGCGTTCTCCCACGTCGGGGGGGGGGGGGGTTTATTAGCGACGGTGTCTTCCTATCGAAACTTCACTTGTCTCCGCGAGTGCGTCGCGATCGTCTGCGTTTCTCCCCAACGCTCACCGACGCTAATTATGTTCAAGCTGTTCGCCTCCGCTACCTTGAATCGCTGTTTTTCGGTGTTGTTGTTGTTTTTGTTTAGAGCGAGAGTGGGAGGGGTGGGGGGGAGATAAACAATGAGACCGAGGGGGGGGGGGGCGGGGGGGACACGCACACAAGCGCTCAGGGAGATGGAGGGTACACAAGAGGGATGGGGACAAAGGTGGGCGCAACAAAACGGGGAAAAACGGAGGGAAAGAGAGAAGCAGAATGGGAGCGGAATATATTTTCGGTGACATGAATTATTCAAATGTTGCCAACAATAGCATGACTATTGTTACGCCACGTTGTCCTTTTTTTATTTTTTTTTCCGCCGCCCGCCCGCCCGCCCGTATGACCGAACGTTTTTTCAATTTGAGCGACACGGTGCGATGACCCACTTCTCCCACTGCACTGCTGTTGCTGCCGTGGCTACCGTTACCTGAGCACCCTTTAAACTCCATGGATGGATGTAGATGGATGGATGGACATAGATGGATGGAAGGATGGATGGATGGATGGACGAATATAGATGAATTGATGGAGATAGATATATCGGAATGATATAGATGGATGGATGATATAGATGGATGGATGGATGAATATAGATGGATGGATGTAGATAGATATATAGATGGATAGATATATAGATGGATGGATGGATGTATATGTACCTGTAGTATATGTACCTGTAGATGGATGGATGGATATATAGGATGGATGGATGGATATCGATGAATTGATATAGATAGATATATAGATGAATGGATATATAGATGGATGGATGAATATAGATGGATGGATGTAGATAGATATATAGATGGATAGATATATAGATGGATGGATGGATGTACAGTATATACGTGTAGATGGATGGGTGTAGATGGATGGATGTAGATGGATGGATGTAGATATATATATAGATGGATGAATATAAATGGATGGATGTAGATGGATATATGGATGAATGAGATGGATGGATAGATGGATGGATGGATGGATGGATGTATATATGTGTAAATGGATGGATGGACATGAATAGATGGATATATATGGATGGATATAAATGGCTGGATGGATGGATGGATATAGATGGATGGATGGATTGAGACAATATCCAAAGAAGATCTAACAAAGAACCAGAGGAAAGGGAAGAGGAAAGGAGACGAGGTAAGGATGAAGCAACCGTGCGGTGAGGAAGAGGTGAGGAAGTAGCAGGATGGATGATCCCTTTACCCCTCCCCTGTCTCTTTTAATGAGCCTACAGCGTGACCACAGGGAAGCCCACAGTTGAGTAGTGGAGTGTGTATATATATCATATATCTAAAGAGAGAGGTATATATACAGGCTTCTTTGTACCTTTCGAAGGCTTGGGAGAGTGCACTCTGTTCCTCTGTGTGGCAACTGGAAAGCAAGCCCGACCAGGGGGGGTGGTGGGGGTGCAGGGGCCGGGGGGGGCCCCTTCCTCATTAAAACGCTTGGAGAGGCAAACTCTCTGCTCCGCTCTGCTGCTGTTGGCCTGTTTTTCGGAGTGTAGCTCCCCGCAGGCCACCCTCGGCCACCTCCTCGCCTCATTATGTGTACTTAGGAAGGGCTTTTAGTTTTTTTTTTAAAGAAGGCTGCGTGGTATGCATTTAAGTTGTCGCCACGGATACCGTACCGGCGGCAGCCCACCACGATGATTGAAATTAATTGCTGTTTGCGCAAGAGTCAAGATTCATGATTTCTTTATTGCCATATGTAACAAGTACAATGGAATGCTTACTCCCCATTCACTCCTGCAGTACTAAACAATGAGTAATAGTACCTAGTAAGTACAGTGAAAAGTTTTCTTCTAAACTGTATTCTTATCAACATAAATACGAAACAACTCTGAACAATTAGTAATATAGTACCTAATAAGTATGTTAAAAAGTAAAAAGTCACAAGTAAAGTAGTAATACTCTGGCTGTTGGTGCAAAAATGTATTAAAAGTGTACAGTAATATTGTTATACGAGCCTATGCGATTAGCATCGACATCTAAGCACCAACGTATTGGTTCTTTCATCCACACATACACTTAATACACACCATCATATTTGTCAATCTTTTCCTCTATCGGGTCCTCAATTTGTGGAGTGCCTGGGCGAACCCAACGGCCAGCGGCGGCTAACAGCTAACGGCTCGTGTTTGCTTCTTTCTTGTCACAGGCGGGCGGCCCCATGCTAACATGCTAGCGGATAACAGGAAGTGGTGGGGCGGCGGCATGGGCGGGGGGGGGGGGGGGGGGGGGGTGATGCTCTGAGGTGCCACAGCAACCGTCTCGGCCGAGCCGGGGGTTGGAGCCGGGGCGTCGGAGGTGAAGCCAGACGTTGTAAACAAACAAACAAACGGGCGGATACAGAAAGAACTGTGAGGGTGGGGGGGGCGGGGTGTGTTGTGTGTGGGGGGGGGGGTGGCGGCCCTAGTTAATTATGTAATAAGGCTGCTTGCCCTGTCCCCCCATGTCTATCTGCGAACATGTAGCCTCCACAACAGCTAATCACTACAGCTTCCTTACAGGGATTTAATTGGATGTCAGTCATTTACAGCACGGCTGCCTTCTAGCTGCCGCCTGCTCTGCCCATGCTCACTGGTTGCGTGTGTGGGCACCTTGGTGTGTGTGCATCCGTGCTGTGTGCATGTTGTGCATAGTGCTGTGTGGCATGTTTGTATGCACATGTGTGTGGTGGTGTGGTGTGTCTGTGTGCATGTGTGGTGTGCATGTTTGTATGCACCATGTGTGTGGTGTGTGTGTGTGTGTGTGTGTGTGTGTGTGGTTGGGGGGCAGTGTGGTGGTGTTTGTGTGTCTGTGTCTTGTGTGTGTGTTGGGCAGTGTGTGTGTGTGTGCAAAGGTGCTTGTGCTCACCGGTCATTACCATTGATTTTTCCGGACTCCCTCTCTCCCTCTCCGCTCTCTCTCTCCTCTCTCTCTCTCTCTCCTCTCCTCTCTCCTTCCTTCTCTATGTCTCTCCACCCCTGGCCACTGGCGTGCAGATAGTCATAATTTAGCTCTCACTGTCTTGGTCACTGCGGCCGAGTGGGCCAGGCGCTCCCCGGCAGTGTAAACGATGGCGGCTATCGATTGGGGCATCCGGACGTCCAGAGGCCATCTCCCCCCCCACACCCTCTCCTCTCCCCCCCCACCCCCTCCCCCCAGCTGAAGGTTGCTTCTGTCAATGGGAGGAGAATCTAAGGCACATTACGGGCGCGGGGGGGCAGGCTGCATTCCAATTAACTTTGGAGGAAGAAAAATGCTTGCGTGGCGCCTCCCTCGGCGGCCCTAACGTCTGCCCTAACGCTTTCGCCGTTGAACTCGGACACCGTGCGGCACCTTTTTTTTATCCGCTCATTTAACAATCAGGACGCCGTCAGCCGTGACGCCGGCGACGACGAGAGAGAGATGGAAACGGAAATGAGGCGAAATCGAGTTACATGTGTTAATGTTGGCCTACATCGCCTGGTGAGCGTAACCGGATGCAGGATTGTCGGGATGCAGGACCTGCCGCAAGATTAAATTAAATTAAATTCAAATATTATTTGTATTGCACCATGTCATGCGAAAGCGATTCAAAGTGCTTCACATAAAAGAAAACAACAGAAGACAGCAAAAACAGAAACATTCATGCATAGATACACATCAATACACACAAACAAACACACATATTGCACACAAGTGGTGTGTTCATTGAAGGAAATGCTCGACTGAAGGAAGGTCTTGGGTGCATAAACCAGACTTCCAAAATGCCCTGGGCTCATGGAGGAGATTCCTACCCTGTGACCGGAGCGATCTACTGGGATTTAAGAAGATGCCAGAGATCGAAGATCTCACGATAAGTCGGGAGTAATCACGAAACATCTCGGAAAACCGCAGTTTCGTATTCAGCAACCCCCTGCGTGGAAGAGAAACCGAAAATAGCCGTCCTCGGGTGTCCGTGCGCCCGTCAAGGTTTAATTACGTTTCATCCCCTTTTTTGCGACTTTTTTGGGCCATTATTTGACATTGGTTTTGCAGGGCTGCACGGGCTAACCCAGGACAGAGTGCCCCGTGTCAACCCCGACTCGTCACACCTCCGCGCACATCCCCGTGTTCACATCACCTCGCCACACACTCACAGCACACACACACACACACACACACACACACACACACACACACACACACACACAAGCGCGCACACACACACACACACACACACACACACACCTATCGACACACACTTCACTCTCTTCTCAGCACATGCTCCCATGCGCAGCCACGTATCCCCAGTGACTGAGCAGCGGTGTGTGGGTGGAGAAGCTCCATACACATCCCCATACCTCCACTACTCCACCCGATAACTCCACCCAGCCAGTGGGATTGTCGTTCATCCCGGCTTTCCCCATTCCCCGTTGCTGAGGCTAGTTAATTCCCGTCATTATGAGCCCCTATGGAGTGCATTTGCATATCATGGTTATTCATGTTTTGTGTGTGTTGTGTGTGTGTGGTGTGTTTGTGTGCGTGTGTTTGTGTGTCCAGGTGTAGGTATAGGTGTGTGCGTGTGTGTGCACGCACATGCGCATCGTGTGTGTGTGTGCTGTGCGTGTGTGCAGGTGTGTGTGCATGCATGCAGAATTAATGAAACGTCGACCGGAAAACACACTCACACTCGGAAATGGGCGAAACGTGACTGAAATTTACAAGAATCGCTTGGCGACCGCATGACCGAACATCTGGATGCGCGCACGCCGAAAAAGCAGATCCGTGTTCAGGCGGCCGTGTCTCAATCGTCTAACTGTTATCTCGAGTAGCGTGTCCCGAGTGCTTTAATCACCTCGGTGTGTTGAGCAAAATACTTTACTTCCACTATTGTTTTTCATTTTTCTTCCTCCCACAGGATGAGAAGACGATGATATTTTGCAATTCCCCCCCGTAACGCATTAGGGTCGGATTCTTCCCCTTTACGACCGCCCTCCGTACGCTAATGATGTTCCTTATTTTATTATATTCTTATTTTTATTCCTATACCAACTCAAATCTTCCAGTTCACCAAGCAGGCAGGTTTAGAGCTTCTATCCTCCCCTCCCCCCCTCCTCCCCTTCTCCCCTCCAGCACCATCTCTCTTTCATTCTCTCTCTCTCTCTCTCTCTCCCACTCTCTCTGCATCTCGATCTCTCTCTCTCTCTCTCTCTCTCCCTCTCTCTCTCTCTCTCTCTACCGCCTCCTCTCCCAGGCACAAAGCCGGCCGGGGCCCAGTGGGGGGAGATCTAGCAGCGTGCGTAATGTGAGAATAATAACAGCAACAAAACATCTCATTTCCAACCTCGAAATTCAGACAGTGTGTCGTGTGTTGTGGCTGGGCCGCCACACCGCCGCCGCCACCGCGACGCACGCCACCGCGACGCACGCCACCGCGACGCACGCCACCGCGACACACACCGCTGTAGAAAGTCCTCTTGCCGCTGCTGCCTTCGTTGTTGTTGTTGCCACTGCTGCCTTCGTTGTTGTTGTCGCCGCGACGACTGTAAACACTTTTTTTGGGTATAACTTCATTAACACTCACAGGGAGCCGCTGTGCCTGCGCCGTGTGATGTGGTGGCACCAAGCTGGCGTTCGGAAGGCAAGAACGAGCTCCCTCTTCCTCCTCCTCCTCATCCTCCTCCTCCCCCCCCCTCCCCCCCCCACACTCTCCCCTGCGGTGATTTTTAATTTCCAACGGCGAACCCCTCCCTCCCTCCCTCCATCCCTCCCTCCCTTCGGCAGCAAATCGAATCCGGTGCTGACCACACCCCCCCCACCCCATCACCGCTTCCCGCCGAAATAAACGACACCACCGCTGCCCCCATTGGGAAATCTACATCAATGATTTCGGGGATGTTTAGAGTTATTGCATTATGCGTTTGTGTGTGTGTGTGTGTGTGTGTGTGTGTGGGGGGGGGGGGGGGGGGTGGGAGCCAAGGGCATTGTAATCAAAGGTTTCTCTTTACCCCCAACACCCCCGCCCCCAACCCCACCACCACCATCACCACCACCACCACCCTCTAGTCTCCATCCTTGGATGCCCACCCATAGCGTCACGATTACATCAGCTCTGTTACAGCTCTCATTACTGGGGATGCAAAACACACACACACACACACACACGCCCACACACACACACTCACGCACGCACACACACATGGTGGCACGCGTTCCGAAAGTCGGTGCTTATGAGCGGTTATTTTTCGCCAAGAGCGGTGATATCACTGCAACGCTTATTGCATATCTCGGATGTCCGTTGCGCGACAAACACAATGCTATTTTTTGCTTTTTGCCTTCGTGGAGCCTTTCTCTTGATCTTCTCTGAATGGGACCGTTGGCTGGCATGAGACAGGAACCTGCTTTATGAGCCAAGGGGGGTCTGTGACGGGATGGGGGGGCAAGCAACCAAAGCGATTGCATATTTTGCCTCAAATTCGAGCCGACCGATTTTGCAAAAGAAATGCAAAATGAGTAGAGATTCAAAACGCCATGATGGAGATAAATGATACATGATGGGAAATGGAGGGGTACACACACACACACACACACACACACCTTGAACTCTATTTCCTGTCCCCCTCCTCTTATCAAGGTGTGAGTGTGAGTGTGAGTCTGGCTCAATCGCCACAAAGACTGGAAACCAAAAGGTGAATCCACAATCCAGTAGACTGTGAGTGGCTGGCCTCGAGCTACGAGCGAGGCGAAGGGTTTCAGCGATTATGTTGTTGTTATGTAAGTCATAGCGCGCGTAGTGTAACACTTTGACGTATGTAATCGTGTGTGTATGTAATCTTGTAAGTGGTTGGTGCCCGCCATGGAGCCATGATTCCACGCATGCACACACGCAGGCACACACACATGCAGCCACACACACTTATACACACACTGAACACACACACACAACGGCGAAATGCAGGCACCACACACCACACATACACACCCAACACACACACACCATGCATGTAGGCACGCATACAACACACACACACATGCATTGTAGGCACGCATACATACACACCACCACACATGCCACGAAGTCACACAAGGCTGGACACACACACACACACACACACAGCACACACACACACACACACACACACACACACACACACACACACACACACACACACACACACACACACACACACACACACACCCACACACACGTGGACAAATCTGGCCTGTACAGATTACCACTGGGGGTGTCGGGAGAGAGAGAGACGCACCGCTGGTTTGCCTCAGAGCAATCATAATAATCCAGGAGAGAGAGAGAAACCCCCGGTGCAACAAAGGCAGGAGCTCCAACAGCCACTTAGGTGCGTCAACACGGCCGGGGAGCGTGCGACAGCAGGGCCCACCCGGCGAGACGGCCGGGGGGTGGTGTCTCCGTTGTTGTTGACGTCGTCATCACTGTCGCGATTCCTCCCCCAGCTCATCTCCCCATCGCTCTTGTATGACACTCGGATGGAGGTATGACACGCCCTCTTCTCCTCACAACTCAGTTCCAACGTTTGAGGACCTCTGGTTGTGTGTGTGTGTGTGTGTGTGTGTGCGTGTGTGTGTGTGCATGTGTGTGTGTACACATGCGCGTATCAGCATATGTGCATTGACGTAAATGGTAAATGGATTGCATTGATACAGCACTTTTATCCAAAGCGCTTTACAGTCTTGCCTCACATTCACCCATTCATACACCGACGGCGGTGTCAACCATGCAAGGTAACAACCAACACGTCAGGAGCAGTTAGGGTTAGGTGGTGTCTTGCTCAGGGACACCTCGACACTTAGCTAGGAGGCGGAGCCCGGGGAGGGAACCAGCAACCTTCATGCTGCCAGACAACTCTTTTCTCCCGAGCTACTGCCGCCCCTACTACTACTACTACTACCGGCATAATGTGCAGGCGTGACCGTGTGTGTGAGATAGCATTAGCGGCGGTGGCGGCGGCTGCCGCCGCCGCCGCCGCCGCCCTGGCCTAGATTGCGTGAGTGGCTGTTTATCGGTGTCTTGCATCTGAGTGCCTGTTCAGCGTACTGGAGAGCGTCCGCTCGGATGCTCGGCTCGTAGCGGTGCGTGTCCAGTTGTGTTCCAGTGGAACCACGACGGACGGACAAAAGCTCCTGCATCATTCATGAGGGCTAGCGATTGTGCAGTTTGTATGCATTGTACTGTCTGTGTCTGTGTCTCTGCGTGTGTGTGTCTGTGTGTGTGGTGTCTGCGTGTGTGTGTGTGTGTGTGTGTGTGTGTGGATATTAGTGGGTATTATTAGTCGAGCGGTTTTCCATTTCTGACATAATTACCAGCTTGCTGTGGTGTTCTGACACAGGGCACCTGGAGGGCCGTAAGGAAGAGGCCGGCTCAGGGGTCCCTCCGAACAGCTGCATACTAATGGCCTCCTTCTCTCGCTCTCTGTCTCTGTCTGTCTCTCTCTCTCTCTCTGTCTCTCTCTCTCTCTCTCGCTCTCCCACCGCTATCACTGTCTGCTATTACTCAGCCTGCCCATTGTCTTGCACAACTTCTGCCCCTTCATCATCTTTCTGTCTCTCTCTCTGTCTCTCCCTCTCTCTCTCTCCATTAGTCCCAGTGCGTACTCTCCTCGACCACTTTACTGCCGTTTCATCTGCGTTATATCTCTCGTTAGATGTATTTTTCAGAAGCCGCTAAGCCATCCAATCGGCGCATTTTGTCACGCCACTTTGCCGCACTCATCTCGATGGCGAACACTTTAGCTTCTATTCAAATTCGTCTTTATTGGCTGCTTGCTTTATTTTATTTATTTTTTTTATCTCCTTTTCCGCCATCAGCTGAGCGATTATGTTGATGATGTGTGAAAAAACAAACAAACAATAACAGAGCTGGCCAATATGAAGCCCACCTTATTGTCTTGCGTTGAAATGAATCGCAGGCTTCTCATGAGCAATACATCTTGTGACTTTCAGAGTTTAGTTTATTCCTCACGTTATTCCGGCCCATTGACGAAGGCCGCCGCCAACTGTTATGTACATTGACCCCGTCGCCAAAAGGAAGATGCCAATGTTTGTGGCATTTTCAAAAAATACCCTTTCTGTTCATAGCTTTGCGTGAATTTATATCCATTTCCTATTTTATACACGTCCTGCAGGGGGCAGCGATAAGTGGTCTGAATCGAGGCGCTGTCCAGGGTGCTTAAAGCCGTGAATGTTAATTTTATGTTCTCCGAGTCAAACTTCAGCCAAGTCAAGTCAAGTCAAGTCAGGTTGTGTCTACAAAGTGCTCCATGCAAGTGACACACATCACATCGGTTGCTTCAGAGGCTCGTATTGACACGTGATGGGACGCCGTCCGCCAACTAGAAGCTCTCGAAAGCTACCAGTGCCAGTGCCATGTGGGCTGGCGTAAAATACCAATACAATGGAATACAATGGAATGGTTATGTCTTGAAGCTGTAAGATGCGTCTGGAACAAACAGAGTCTATGTAGCTTGAGCAACAATTTAATATAAAATATAATTAATATACATTAAATATCAAATCGCAACACAGCCAAGTGCAATATCCAAATCCAAATTTAAGGGTATTATGTGTGAACGTAAATAATGAACAGCATTATAACTCATCTCTATCTCCAGATGTAAGAAAACAAGTTTGTTTGGTACAGACCTCAAGAAATGTCAGAGTCTGATTGTATTTTTCAGTGAAAATGATGCAAAAATGATAATTCCCACTAATAGTGAATCATAGGCCTATCTCAATCGCATCGTGTCTGTATAAATAATAGATCATTCAGCCCTACCCGAGACGCCACAACAGCGAGCAAAGGTGAAACGGCTAACTAACATCTGATTCCTACCACGAGTCACGGCATTAGCATAACACAACTGTTCAGTCGGCGGTGCGGCCGGTGCGAGAGGGGCGGGGGGGAAATCGCTCTATTTTACCGCGGTTGATGGCCGGGCTTTAAGCGTGCCGTTGCATCCATGTCCATCACCGGTAAGTGGTTCCTCACGCAGGTTTCCGCGGGTCGCTTTGAGCCGCCCGCGGGACAACAAACAGAATGAACCTGAATGCATGTGACGTGATGCGGTGGGGCGCCAGGTTTCGGCACGTACAACGCGTACCACTCACCCGTCGGGGAAAATGGGACGTCTCTGGAAACAGGGCCTTCAAATACGTTCGTTTTTTCCTGTGGTAGCCCATCGTGGTTAGGGGCTCCGTTTGTCGCCAATAGGAATGAAGACGTGTCGTACAAAGCGCGTGTGATTGCCGTTTTGTCGAACGTAATACCGCGGACCCAGCCGTGTAACTGAAAGGCGCTTTGCGGCACCTCTGAACAAACCTTGAGCAGTTCCTTTCTGAATTGCTGTGGGTTTCTTTTACCCCCAGCTCTCTCCTCTCTGTTATGCGCCGCCGGATTGGCCGTCTCCTCCGCTTTTCCGCAGCATGTGAAATGAAAGCCACTGTCTCTCGCAGCGAGGGAGAGGGGGGTGGGGGGGGGGGGGGGGGGAGTGAGAGTGAGGTGGGGGGTTGGGGGTCGCGGGGGGTCATCGCTCATTTTCCGAGCGGATTCATATCTGGAGTGGGACCTCCCCCCGGAGTTCCCCCCCCCATCTTTCTCTCTCTCTCTCTCTCTCTCGCTCTCTCCTTCTCCCCGGCTCACCGGTGCCTCCCCTCCTCCACCCACTATCCTCCACCACCGCCACCACCCTCCTCCACTATCCTCCACCACACACCACCTTTTCTACCCGCTTGACCCTGTTTCATTAAGCCTTGACTCCCACGTGTCTGTCCCTCTGTTGAGGAAGTGAGCTGCGCACCGGGGAGGGGGTGGGGTGGGGGGGAAGAGGCCTCACACCAATGACCGTGACCCCTTGAACCCCCCCCTGTCACTCTCTCTTCATTAAGAGGGGGGGGGGGGGGGGGGATATGGGCAGAAGAATATGCAAGAATATGGGCAGAAGCGGCGCACCAGTACTGCCGGGCACACTTGCCAGCTCTTTTCTTCCACGCGAAATCCAATTTCTCCCCGAAGTCCAACCCCCGCTCCACCTCCTCCTCAGATCCTCCAGTCATAGCGCGATGCTCGGGCACGAGAAAAATATTATTTGTAGTGATCCCACCACCCACCCACCCCACCACAACCACCACCTTAAGCTTTAACTCAAAGCAATGAGCTGAATGTCTACTCAGGCTCACCCTGTAATCCGCCGCCCCCAACCCCACCACCGCCACCCAGCTTTACAGTGTGCAGTGTGCTGTTGTTCTCACACACCCACACACACACACACACACACACACACACCCCACCCCCCACCCCCCATCCCGCAGCCTCCTGGTTCGAAGGCAAACGGACTTCAATCGCGTTTGCCACGCTTTCTACAATCCCCTCCGTGTGATGAGGCGCAGGTGTGACAGTGAGTGCTGAAGAAGGGGGGCATGGCTAACACCATGGCATCCAGAAGGGGGGAGGGGTGGCGGGGGGGGTGGGGGATAATGTGTATTGCAAGATACGCTTTTTTACCGAACTTTTGACCCCTCGCCTCCTCCCCCTCTCCTCCTTCCCCCACCCCCCCCGGCATGTTGCTTGCATGGTTTATTTTATGTGTTAAACTCGACTTAATGACGGAGATACCGTGTCGGCTGTTATGAAAGCCCTCGAGGGAGGGGTTGGGATTTAGGGAGAGGAACGCTGCATGCATGGGGCCAAAGGCGGGTGCATATGCAGAAATATATATCGACATCAAAACATATCAATAGATACACATGACAAAATCTAAACATTTAATGTACGTGTGTGAATACAAATGCACATACGGTACATACTTGCCGCATACATAAACATACAGACCACCTAAATCAATCCATTAATTCACTTTGCTAGTTTACTTGCACTGTTGTTGCACATTCTCAGAGCGTAATTGCTATCCAATTATTTATTAGCTTGTATGAATTCCATTAAGTAATGATATGCTTGTTGCTAAACAGTGGCATACTTCCAAATTGCTTCTTGACTTACAAACGGGAACTAGAATAAATAGCTTTCATTGCCTTAATCAATTAAAGAATTAAATCAAAGTCTTTTCTTCAAAGTTACTCGGTTACTTTTGCGCAAATATGTCAGGTGAGGTGAGGAAAAAGGCACTTTTTCTAAACACACAAACTTAGCTCAAGTGTTCCCGTCGTGACACAAGTGATAATGAAACGCTGGCATTCCGACACCTTGTGCAGAGAAGCTGCCTATAGACGCGCCGCTTGCCTCCTTCATTATCACCACACACACACACACACAGACACAGACACACACACACACACACACACACACACACACACACATGCCTGGCGTCTGCTCGGTGAGCGAGAGAATTCATTAAAGCCGCCGCTTAATTATATAGGTGTGGAAATGTAATTAATGAAAAAGCAGAGCACGACTCCATTAATCTGACAGGGTTTCGCTTTTTTTTTTTTTCTCCTTCTTGTTCTTCTTCGTTGACGACGACGTTGTCAGGGAGAACGATACCCCTTTATAGCCACCGTGCGCGGCCGCGTCTTTCGTTCCGCAGTCTTCGTCACGGTCGCCCGCGCTCAGGCCCACATCTCGCCCATTGATCATCGGCGACAGGCTGGCTCTCCGTCATGCGGGCCTCGCGGACACATGCTCCCGTTCTCCCGCTGACGGATGACGGAACGCCACCCGACACTTTCTGCACGTTCCACGTTTTTTTGGGCAATTCAAAGAAGTCGGTCTGATAGCTCGTCCTCGTGTTTTTCTTCCTTTTGTTCCCCCCGGGAGAAACCCTGAATAAGGGAAATTACGGCGGCCGTGTTCGCGCCGATAATTATTTGCGTAAGTGGTTCATTGTATTTGGTGGCAAGTTAATAATTATAATACCATTATGACGACGACTATACTACTACTACTACTACAATGATAACTACGACTACTACTCATAGTAATAAGAATAATAATCGTAACGGGTGCTTTACGATGAAGAATAATCAGTGTTGTACAGTGCATTAAGACCAACAAGTAGAACGAAACAATAGGACGAGGAGCCGGAAATATTTGTACTATCAATATTACGATAAGAAGCTCGGTATCGTCTGGGATTTGGGTTATTGTTACGTTGCGACGTTGTATATTTAGCATTGTAGTTATGCTCATCTAAAGGCTTTTACGGAAATCTAAGAAACAGCCTTCTGCATGTTGTGAATAGGCGGGCTAATTCTAAAACAGTGCGTCGCCCATATCCTGTCAGAGTATTCGGCGCTATTAAGCCAATGCAAAGCGGTGACGGTTGGATCGGATGTATTTCAGCCGAGCGGTAGATTGATATAAGGAAGCCATCTGTGCTCGGCCGTGTGGCGCGCGGTCCAGAGAAAGAGCGGTAAACACGGGCATTGTGAGGAGTGTCAATCTCCCTTCAAAAGGCTGTTTATTCCGGCTTTCTGTGAGGATTTCACCGGGTTCTGCTGCCGCTGTTGTGTGGCTCAGTCAAGTGCTGATGGCACACACACACACACGCGCGCGCGCGCCACACACAGCACCACACTTGCTGTCTGATCACACACATTCTCAACGAGACACACACACCACCATAACACACACAACACATAGAGGGCACACACACAAACACAGCGCACGGTACACACACAGTCTGAATCACACACATTCTCAACGAGACACACACACACATACACACACAACACATAGAGGGCACACACACAAACACAGACACGGTACACACACAGTCTGAATCACACACATTCCTCAATGAGACACACACACACACATAGAGGGCATACACACACACATAACACACACACACACACACCAGGTAACACAGACACACACAAACACACACACACCTTCCCAGCAGGTACCTGCTCGCAGTGTCCCGGTGTCACCACCACCATCTCTCAACACTCCAAGCCCCAAAGCCGGGGCAAAGTGCAACCGAATGACAGCACTTTTCCAATCGTTACGGCCAAACAAGTTGAATTCCGTTGTTCAAACTTCGCCCAGTGTGTGCGCCACCGCCAAACAATGCTTTCCACATAATGTTGTCACCAACAATGTGGCCGCCGACGTGCCCTCGGAAAGAACCGCATTCTGTCAGATCGACACCGGAGCCATGCGAGAAACACATGTATTATTAGCAGTGCAATCCCCCTGTGTGTGTGTGTTTCTATATCTTGTCGCTGTAAGCAAGATGCAGTGCTGGCAGTCCTGTCTGTGCAAGTTGCGCTCATCTAAAGGCTTTTACGGAAATCTAAGAAACAGCCTTCTGCATGTTGTGAATAGGCGGGCTAATTCTAAAACAGTGCGTCGCCCATATCCTGTCAGAGTATTCGGCCTATTAAGTCAATGCAAAGCGGCGACGGTTGGATCGTGATGTATTTCAGCCGAGCGGTAGATTGATATAAGGAAGCCATCTGTGCTCGGCCGTGTGGCGCGCGGTCCAGAGAAAGAGCGGTAAACACGGGCATTGATGAGG
The DNA here is from genome assembly GCA_002895965.2 of Coryphaenoides rupestris. NCBI lineage: Eukaryota > Metazoa > Chordata > Actinopteri > Gadiformes > Macrouridae > Coryphaenoides > Coryphaenoides rupestris. The sequence goes on from PIJE02001605.1 coordinate 62,159, forward strand.
AAGTGTCAATCTCCCTTCAAAAAGGCTGTTATCTCCGGCTTTCTGTGAGGATTTCACCGGGTTCTGCTGCGCTGTTGGTGCTAGCTCAGTCAAGTGCTGATGGGCCACACACACACACAACACACACGCGCGCACCACACACACACACTTGCAGTCTGAATCACACACATTTCTCAACGAGACACACACACACACATACAACACAACCACATAGAGGGCACACACACACACACACAAACAATAGGCACGGTACACACACAGTTCTGAATCACACACATACTCAACGAGACACACACACACGATACACACACAACACATAGAGGGCACACACACAAACACAGACCGGTACACACACAGTCTGAATCACACACATTCTCAAGAGACACACACACACACACACACATAGAGGCATACACACACACACACGCACACACACACAGGTACACAGACACACACAAACACACCAACACCCTTCCCAGCAGTACCTGCTCGAGTGTCCGGTGTCACCACCACCATCTCTCAACACTCACAGCCCAAAGCCGGGGCAAAGTGCAACCGAATGACAGCACATTTCAATCGTTACGGCCAAACAAGTTGAATCCGTTGTTTCACAACTTTGCCCAGTGTGTGGCGCCACCGCCAACCAATGCTTTCCACACAATGTGACACAACAATATGGCCGCCGACGTGCCCTCGGAAAGAACCGCATTCTGTCAGATCGACACTGGAGCGCCATGCGAGAAACACATGTATTATTAGCAGTGCAATCCCCCTGTGTGTGTGTGTTCTATATCTTGTCGTGTAAGCAAGATGCAGTGCTGCAGTCCTGTCTGTGGCAAGTTGCGCAACACACACACACACAGAACACACAACGGGTGCACACACACACACGCATCAAGTATTTTGCTGTAACAACAAACAGCGATTTAACACAATCACTTATGCCGTCGTCGAGCGGCGCACACAAACGTGTAAACAATCACCACGGAGCGTGTTCCAGACGTACATGACCTTACGCTTCGGTGGAAAAACACACCGACACTGACGCCAGTGTCAACAAATTCAGCTTTAAACTATTTGTAAATAATGTATAATCCCACCTTTTTAAAGGTTGCCTCCAGCTGGCCTTCATGTCCGCAAAAAGGTCTTTGCAGCGTCAGATGAATTAAAATGGTTTTTTTTAGACCTGCTGGTATCATCGTACACTCGCGGATAAATACGTTTGCTCATTTACAATTGGGGATGCTGAATCCCTCGTGAACAACACCGCAATATAACCCTTTTCACAGATCGTCAGTATAGCAGGGTGAAGTAACTTCCTGTTCCTGTCATTGTTATGTTTAGTTCAGTTTTATTTATGTAAATGGTAAATGGATTGCATTTATATTGCGCTTTTATCCACAGCACTTTACAGTATTGCCTCACATTCACCCATTCATACACCGACGGCGGTGCCAACCATGCAAGGTAACAACCAACACGTCAGGAGCAGTTAGGGTTAGGTGGTGTCTTGCTCAGGGGACACCTCCACACTTAGCTAGGAGGGGGAGCCCGGGGATCGAACCAGCAACCTTCCGAATGCCAGACAACCGCTCTTATTACCTCCTGAGCTACTGCTGCCTAAAATGTATGTCTGTCGCAGCACCAGCATGGTATCAGTGTGTACTTACTGGACTAGTTGTGTCTCTACTGGTGCACTGCGAGACCTAAATGCAACAGAGCCATAAATACTGTCCTGAGCTACGCTTGTGTCTTTCCTGCTGTGGCACACATGCGCTGTATACCTGTGTGTGTGTGTGTGTGTGTGTGACCTTGTTTTATTAACTAACATAACTATGTGGACAGTGTGTGTGTGTGTGTGAGTGCGTGGTATGCTTGCTGTCTCGTTTAAGCAGCCTCACCTGGTCCCAAGTCAGGCTGATTAGACTCAGGGGCTGGGCGGGTGAGGCTGCACACCTGTGATGCATTGGCCAATCAAGGCGCACAGGAGAAACCAGCCATCACCACACACAGCACACACACACACACACACACGCACACGCAGCACACACACTCAAGAGAGAGATTGCTGACATGTTTTTCGCATTTAACACCTGCTCTCTGCCGGCATAACGCTCCCGAACCCTGCAGTAAACCGGGTTTAGTTGAACAACTGCCGTGGCTTCCGTGGTGTCGCTACAGACCCTCTTACGAGGCAGCGGGAAAATATGTGCCAAATGTGCGCTCCACCAAAGCAGTGCTTAACACTCCAGCTGCCTAGTTAGCCGGTGTGGGAACGGCAGCCTCTCTGACCGAGCCACTCCGTCTGAGTATCTTGTGGGGGATTTTTTGCGCGGCATCCCATCCACTTCTGGGCCCCCGCTTCGATGCTGATGGCGGCGAGTGACTTCAGGGCAACGTTTGACATGACAAGGCCTCTCTACCGCCTCCCTCTGTCTCTGTCTCTCTCGCTTTCTCTGTCTCCCTGTCTTTGTCTCCTTCTCTCTGTCTCTCCTTCTCTCCATCTCCTCTCCATCTCTTTCCTCCATCTCTCTTCGTCCCTCTGTCTCCCTGTTCTCTCTCTCTCTCTCTCTCTCTCTCTCGCTCTCGCTCTCGCTCTCCATCTCCTCTCCATCTCTTTCTCTCCATCTCTCTTTGTCCCTCTGTCTCCCTGTTCTCTCTCTCTCGTCCGCTCTCTCTCTCGCTCTTCTCTCTCTCGCTCTCCCTCTCGCTCTCCTCTCTCACAGTCCGCGGTCTGCTCATTGTGTGTTGTGTGTGTGTGTGTGTGTTTGTGTGTGTGTGCACCCATCTGTCTGTGCAGGTGTACGGTTTGCATCTTCCATGTCTGTCCAAGACACTCTGT
>PIJE02001605.1:70000-112500 GCA_002895965.2 Coryphaenoides rupestris
AAAATAGCTCCAGCTCTGACTCTCTGTGTTTTATTTTTGATTTTGTATTTATTTTAAGCGCCTGACTTTTGGCGAAATTAGACTTTCCCTGGGATAGGAAGGTCCCCGGAGTCCCAGGGGGGAGCGCTGCTCGTGTTAAAGAGGCACTTTCAAACTTCCCAGCATCCTTTGCATCAAAGATAGGTCGCATTGGGGTTTTTTTGTTGCTAAAAATGCTTGTTATTTGATCAAATCTTCATGACATGTTTCCCTGACTGATAATAAGGGGAAGTGAAAATGTACTGAATAGTTCTGTAAACTGCACCCCAAATTAGAAACGATAAGTAATAGGTATGGGATCTACGTATATATATATACTAGAATTACAATGAGACTGTTAATGCATTAGCAGATTTAGAGAGTGTGTACTTGAGCTATTGGTAATAACACAATAATAATACAGTCACACTGTTTTTAGTTTTGTGCTGTCCTTCACTATGCTCAAGTCAGTGAAGAAGGGGAGCGCTGGAGAGGACGCCAGTGGGGAAACGGCATCCATTTTGTGCCCTAACGAAGCATCGGTAATCATCCCAGGAAAAGCCTCGGAGTCGTCGGTTTGGGGGAGAAAATGTCGGTGGCGGGAAAAAAAAAGATGAATCTCACACACACACACAAAGTGAGCATTGGAGAAACACAGGGTGTGGAATTAACAAGCTGCCTCCAGTTTTTTTCATGAAGGGAGGAATCCGGCAAGATAAAGCGTTTGTCATTGTTGCGACCAAGGACATCTTACCATCGGTGCTATCTATTTTTTGAATCTTTTAATTGCGCAGGAGTCTCCGCAGGAGTGCTGAAATAACAAAAAGCACAATGGGATATACAGTGAAATAATATAGACGGGCATCTCGGGTAATGATATTCAACCTGCTTCACATACATCATTTGTTCATCTTTTGTTTTGCTGAGTGCATATTCTGCTGTGACATCAGGGTTGTTTTTTTTGTATTTTTCTTTTGTATTGTAGGTCAGCCTCATAAATGCGTGCTGTTTTACAGATCCCGTCCGTAATACAGCGTTGTGTTGACCTGTCAAAGTCAATCGCAGCCTTCGTCTGGCATATCGGTAACAGTTTTGTGTCATGGTGTGATGCTGCTGTGAGCTGGTAGTTATGGTCTCATAGTCAAAGTCCCTTCATTCACAGTCTTTATGTATTCAACACATCCAAGTGTGTCCTAGCATGCTGTCTATGAAAATAATGCCATGGCATTAACCCATGTCGTCCTATTTAAACTGAATAATGCAGCAATTAATTTGGCCCTGACCCCCCCACCCACTGTTTAGGCTAAGTGCAGCATACACAACAGTAATATCAGTAATGTCATGTCATATAGCAATTACCATCTTAATGACCAAATCCATAATGTTATCCATATATGCTATCTCTCAGTCTGCCTTCCATTCGACACACTTGACGAAGCACGACTTCGGCGTTGTATAAACCGGCGATGCCGTCGTCATGGCGACGGGTTGATTATCACGAAAAAAAGGTTAACCGCCGAGATGCCATGTCGCCGCTCTCCTCACAACGGTTAATTACCGGAGCGCGGGGCCCGTTCACCGACAAAAACCACGACGTTCGGTATTCACGCTTATCGTCATGCCTGTTGATTCAACAAGAGTGCATTGTGAAGGCAGCCCCCGCCGCCGCTAATTCGCTAACCCCATTGAGATCCTCTTGATGGAAACGTCTTTTAAGCACTCAACCGCAGTCAATTACCGTTGACTTACAGTAGACAGATGGATCAATCCCCCTTCTCTTTATCCGCGTGTGTGTGTGGTGTGTGCGCGTGTGTGCGTGTGTGTGTGTGTGTGGGTCGTGGGGGGGGAGGGGGTTCCTGCTGAGGCAACACTGCAACTCCTCTATTTGAATTTATTTCTTTCTTTTTTCGTTTTCTTTTTGGGAGGGGTGGCAACTCAAAACAGTTTAAGTGCTCTACTTTTCTACTCCACCAAGGACAATTTAGCCTGGCGGACGGCCGCTCGACTCGGATATCAACGTTGTGGGCAAAACACCGGCGGCATATCTCATGAGCTCAAAAGCCCGCCGTGACGCCGTTGAAGGTGATGGGGCCGCCGCGGCGATATCCCTATCTATCCGCATGGGTGGTGGGGGGGGGGGGGGGGGGTGAAAGAAACGCCTGCAGTCATCGTTGCTCTCTGTGTGTTGTCTCTGACCTCTCTGGAGTTCCAGGTGCAGTAGGCAACACAGGTAGCCTAAACATGGTTCATTTGACACAAAGCCGGTTGAAGTTCCACCTTTAACCGCATTCACACACAATGCTCATTCGGCCCCCTTTCGGCCCCCCTGTGCCCCGCGGTTTCTTTGAAGACCACTCTCATGCTGTCAATATCTCAGGGCTTTCGTGGAACACACACGTGAAAACCGCTAAGCCAGCCATCGGCAGTCATCTTCTCGAACCTCAAGACAACCCATTTCCAACCGATGTTGTGTATTTTATCGAGTCCGACAACGACAAACGGTCTCGCTCTCTCTCGCCTTCTCCTCGACCAACCACCATCATAACTCAGAGATGCAGACCGCAATGCCAACCAGAGGCCTCCAGTGGCACTGGAATTAATTAACATTTGATTGAGGATTTGGCTCCACAATCACTTAAGTAAGGTGTACATAGCGGGTATCACACCGAGGGTCAAAGGGTGGGGGAAAGAGTTTGTGGAAGGTGGTCGTGGTGGTGGTGGTGGTGGTGTGTGTATGTGTGTGTTAGCACTAAACCTAACCCTCCCAGGGCACCTCATTTGTGAGTCGTAGGGCACAGGGCGCCAACACACACACACACTCTCACACACACACACACAGACACACACTCCGATACAGCGTGTGTGTGTGTGTGTTGCCGGAGGAGACCCCGACGAGGGTCCGCCCCTCGAGGGAAAGCACCTGATAGGCAGAGGCCCCCCACCCCACCCCTGATTATGTGTGTGTACATGTGCCCCCGCGCCGCCACCAAAACTAAAAACTGCCGCATCGGTCGATCTGAGTTTCCCCGATGTAATCTGTGTTCACTATCCCCCCCCCCCCCCCCCCACCCCCGATTGAACCCGAAATGTGCGATCGATCGCTCGTTTCCTGTACCTGACCGCCTCTAATTAAATGGCGAGCGAAGCAGCAACACCAACAACAAAAACAACAACAAGAGAAGCAGCAGAATGAAGATCGATAAAGATAAACCAATCCGTGGACCAAAGTGCATTTCTGAACCGAGGAGACAAGAACGGCATGGCGCTGGTGACTGGAGGGCGCGGCACCGGATGCTGTGGCGCTTACTGCTATACAATACAATTTCCCATCATGTTGACGGCTCGCCCCCCCCGATAGCTTTGCTTTTCCCGTGAAACGCGTCCATTTTTGTGATGGTCTTTCGAAGCAATTAGGTACGATGCGTGTTATGATATAAACTCTGTTGTTGCCTTTTATGAACCATACACAACAAGCACACGGTCCCAAATGTCACCGCTGCAGCGGAGAATACACTCGGGGTGCCCGGTGAATTGGTGGAGTGCACCTATCACGGATAGACAGGTGTGTGTGTGTGTGTGTGTGTGTGTGTGTGTGTGTGTGTGTGTGTGTGTGCGTGTGTGTGTGTGTGCGTGCGTGCGCCTGCCGAGAGAAAAATGCTGTCAATAAATCCTGTTCATAACTCTTCTGACACGTAGCTTGATGAGCCTGGATCCATGAATCATCCGCCTTTAATGTCCTTCTCAGCTCTCTGTTTGGAATGGTAATTGAGGACAATTAATGACCCAGAAGATTGGAAAACCGCGGCCACTTCTCTCTCTCTCTCTCTCTCTCTCACACACACACACACACACACACTCACACACACACACACACATTCATATTCGAAGGGAGGCAAACGACAGAGTGCAGGTTTCGTTTCGATGCCGGGCTTCTTCTCCCCAGAGGACCTCCGGCGGTGTCTAATACTTGGAAGAAATATGTCATGGCGATTTCAGGAAGTCATTTCAGGCCACCACCACCACCACCACCACCATGATGTCCGGTGCCGCGCCCTTCACCTGTTAAAGGGATAACTTTGCCGATTTTCAACCATATCCCTATCTATCCGCATGGGTGGTGGGGGGGGGGGGGGGGGGGGGGGTAGAAAGTGAAAGAAACGCCTGCAGTCATCGTTGCTCTCTGTGTGTTGTCTCTGACCTCTCTGGAGTTCCAGGTGCAGTAGGCAACACAGGTAGCCTAAACATGGTTCATTTGACACAAAGCCGGTTGAAGTTCCACCTTTAACCGCATTCACACACAATGCTCATTCGGCCCCCTTTCGGCCCCCCTGTGCCCCGCGGTTTCTTTGAAGACCACTCTCATGCTGTCAATATCTCAGGGCTTTCGTGGAACACACACATGAAAACCGCTAAGCCAGCCATCGGCGGTCATCTTCTCGAACCTCAAGACAACCCATTTCCAACCGATGTTGTGTATTTTATCGAGTCCGACAACAACAAACGGTCTCGCTCTCTCTCGCCTTCTCCTCGACCAACCACCATCATAACTCAGAGATGCAGACCGCAATGCCAACCAGAGGCCTCCAGTGGCACTGGAATTAATTAACATTTGATTGAGGATTTGGCTCCACAATCACTTAAGTAAGGTGTACATAGCGGGTATCACACCGAGGGCCAAAGGGTGGGGGAAAGAGTTTGTGGAAGGTGGTCGTGGTGGTGGTGGTGGTGGTGGTGTGTGTATGTGTGTGTTAGCACTAAACCTAACCCTCCCAGGGCAACTCATTTGTGAGTCGTAGGGCAGAGGGCGCCAACACACACACACACTCACACACACACACCACACACACACACACACACTTCGATACAGCGTGTGTGTGTGTGTGTGTTGCCGGAGGAGACCCCGACGAGGGTCCGCCCCTCGAGGGAAAGCACCTGATAGGCAGAGGCCCCCCACCCCACCCCTGATTATGTGTGTGTACATGTGCCCCGCGCCGCCACCAAAACTAAAAACTGCCGCATCGGTCGATCTGAGTTTCCCCGATGTAATCTGTGTTCACTATCCCCCCCCCCCCCCTTCCCCCCCGCACCCCCGATTGAACCCGAAATGTGCGATCGATCGCTCGTTTCCTGTACCTGACCGCCTCTAATTAAATGGCGAGCGAAGCAGCAACACCAACAACAAAAACAACAACAAGAGAAGCAGCAGAATGAAGATCGATAAAGATAAACCAATCCGTGAACCAAAGTGCATTTCTGAACCGAGGAGACAAGAACGGCATGGCGCTGGTGACTGGAGGGCGCGGCACCGGACATCATGGTGGTGGTGGTGGTGGTGGTGGCCTGAAATGACTTCCTGAAATCGCCATGACATATTCCTTCCAAGTATTAGACACCGCCGGAGGTCCTCTGGGGAGAAGAAGCCCGGCATCGAAACGAAACCTGCACTCTGTCGTTTGCCTCCCTTCGAATATGAATGTGTGTGTGTGTGTGTGTGAGTGTGTGTATGTTGGCAGTAGAACAGCGTACGCACAGGGCTAGCTCTCCCTCCCCCCCCCACCTCTCTCTCTCGCTCTCTTCTCTCTCTCTCTCTCCTCTTGCTCACACACATATATGCCGGTGTGATGAACTGCCAACTCCGGAAAGAAATCCAGAGTTTATCTGGAAAGGCTCATCAAGGCCTTTTAGAGATCCTCTGCGAACGCTCAGAATAGTCTATTTTCTCTCGTTCTTTCTCCCCCCTTTTCTCCCAACCCTGCTCTTTGTAATCCTCGGCTGGCCTCATCACGTCTAAAGACACGTGCCCCATCGCAACGCCAAAGAACCGGATCCCGATGCGTTCCTACAGACTCCACACATGACCACCAGAGGGGACGCGGGAGAAAAAATGAAGTGTGATTTGAGACAGCGAGCCTCTAAACTGATTTGGATGATTACATGACATGATTAATCAAAAGTAATTGTCAGCCTGTTAAATCCACTTGGACGCATATTGTGATTACCGTGACATACGGATGTGGAAAAATATTTATATAAAAGAGAGAAATGGATGAAAAATAGCGCCGTTGCAATACTGCAGCATATTGGTCTCGGAGGAATGCCTGCCATATTGCTGTGGGCCGGTAGCACAAACAACACCACAGACACTCACACACACGCACACACTGCTGGGATATAGATCTTAAGATATATCATAAATTAATTTAGCCCAACTGCCAACTGGCAGTCCTCATTTTTCAAACGGCTCGAAATTGACTTCAAAAGATTTTGCTGGGTTCTTTTTGTTTGCGTTCCCGTGGATTTTCCCGCCGTCGGTGTGCTCGGCGTCTCTTTTCGCCCGTCGAGGTTTACAGTGCTCTTTTCCTTGCCGCTATATAACCTGACAGTTGACAAAGTGCAGTCAGTTTTCACGGGTGAAGGAGTGTATCTATCAGGCCTGGGGAGCACGGCTTTCATTAAACCACACACACACCACACACACACACACCACACACACACACCACACACACACACACCAGTCTCCTATATATCTCCTTCAGCTCCACCTTACTCAAGTTGTTGTTAAATAAGTCAACAAACGCCACCCACCACACCCCACCCCACTCCACCACACACCACCCCCATCCAACTTCCACCGTGTTTGGCCCACGGATCATTTGAGAGCGTCGACATGGTTAGAACGATACCGCTCCAATCTCCACAGCCTGGCGAACAGGCGAACGTTGTATTTCTGTCGCCAGAGTTTGCTCGTTGGATCCGTGGTGGCGGGCAGGTTTAAACAATGACAGAAGGATCGGAAAATGCCTGCAAGCGCACGCCTAGGCACCTCTTCCTCTTCAGCGCAGAGTAAGGTGGTACCCGCCAGAACGTCATCACCGTGACCGCCAACCCCATTACACCCCGTCTCCTATATATCTCCTTCAGCTCCACCTTACTCAAGTTGTTGTTAAATAAGTCAACAAACGCCACCCACCACACCCCACTCCACCACACTCCACCACCCCATCCAACTTCCACCGTGTTTGGCCCACGGATCATTTGAGAGCGTCGACATGGTTAGAACGATACCGCTCCAATCTCCACAGCCTGGCGAACAGGCGAGCGTTGTATTCTTGTCGCACGGAGGATCGTGGTGGCGCAGGTTAACATGCGAATGGATGGAAACATGCCAAGCGCACGCCTAGGCACCTCTTCCTCTTCAGCGCAGAGTAAGGTGGTACCCGCCAGAACGTCATCACCGTGACCGCCAACCCCATTACACCCCGGGGGTGGGGGCACGAGGGATGAGCCGCAGAAGATCTGATGTATTAAATATCCCCGATGCTCGGCTTGCTCCCCCTCACCGCTAACCTGCCGCAGAACATAGGGGCCGTGGCGAGAGAGGGTGACTTTGCCGCCTCACTTTCAAACTTGAAACAAATCATCCTTGACAGGTTCAGCTCCCCGTTGGATCGCCGCTCGGGCCATAGGTCGGCCGCGGGATCCATTATTTATCCCAGCGTCCTAAGGACGAGAAAGTTGTCAATTTACAGTGAAACGCATACGACGACGTACGCTGTGCCATGGCTCGTACAAGTGTGGGTGTAGCCTTTGTAGCGGCACGCGCCCGCTGTGTGTTTGTTGTGCACGCTGCCTCCATCGGTAGGTATGAGCTGGATTTAAATTTTGCGTGACTGTATGTACATAATCCTTGGTACACATGCGTGTGCGTTGAATGGTGGAGCAAGTTTGACACGGACAGCTGCTAAATCCATAGGCGGTTTGTACAGATTTAGCTTCTCAGAAGGAGTCAGGCAATCCTCATCAATCCATCCACCCAGCCATAAGAAATGAAAGCGGAATACTAAATATACATATCAAAGTTGTTTATTTTTATGTATGTACTCATTCACCTTTTAACTTTGTGCGTGTTTGTGCATGGATTTACCATGCTAAACTTTTGACCCGGTTTTCAGGCTCAGATTGCTTTTTACTTAACGTATGCTTCCTGCCCGGAACACAATATCATCGTGTCACTTCTGAGGTTTTGAAAAATCTCTCAAAAAATATGAAATATAACCATCCACTATGGGGCTATACATTTCAATGTCACCTTTCTTTCCCTCCTGACTGGCTTCGACCATAAATCTCCACCGGCACCACCAATGAGTGAGCAGAGGTCACATTTGCTGCCCATTCAAACACATGTTGTGTGGACGATGAATCACTCCCGGAGGCTATAAGCAGACTGCACAGCTAGGCCCTCTTTAACACTGTCAGATTTGGCGCAGCCTTGGGAGTGCACCGTTTTGAACCAATGGAGCCTTGCCCAACTAATGGTGTCAGTTTCCTTTCGGGGTCATTTTATTTTGTTTCTGGTACAATCCGTATTAGCTCAGTGATTTTCTTGTGCCTTGGCAGACTGGCTACGTTCCTGACATATATCGGATGGTGTCTGTCTAGAGTGGGATAGAATAGCATATGTTGCACGTCTCCAATGACTTTTAGATATTTCTCTGAAGACTGCAGCCCCCTTTGGCCGGCACCAAGCAGAACCATCTCTCCGCGAGTACAGACATTACGTTCCGGTACCATCTGCCGCCGTCAAATGTGTCTGGGGGCGTCCCTCCCTGAATCCACCCAATTAACCTGAGTCAAGATATTTAGCACTTGCCTTTCATTCATTGGATGGAATGGAGAATCTTTTTTTTTTGTACCCAACCTTTTTTCTTTCTAGTGTATTTGACAGAGCCAACACGACCATAGTGAGCACAGCGACCAGGGCCAGATCTGTCACTTTGACATATACTACCGCCATGCGAAGCATGGCTCTGTATTGATGGTTGGACAAATCCCTTAATCCTTCACTGTCCAGATACTCGTCATAAAGTTTAAGCACTGGTGTACACCCTGATGACGTTCTCCCCCCCCTTGCCAACTGAACCCCCCAATGGAGTTCAGTTGGCAATAAGAGTCCCTGAACACTGCCTTGACAATATTGAATAGCTGAGCGTACGAGACCCACTCCATGACATATGCGACCCACTACTCGACCCTCCGGGGCAAGCGGCTTGGACTGGGGCACGACAGCCATTGGCCGCCGGAGGCCACTGGGTCAACCGCCTGTGAACGTATAAATCCACGCAAGCTTGCGATCTCCATCCTTTACGCCATGGCGGCAAGCGGTTCAGACACTATTCCTTTTTTTTGACAAACAGTGCAATCTAGTTTATGTTTAATATAGGGCGAAGGGTCTGTCCCCCGTGCCAGAGTGTCTGAAGGTATGGAAGTCGGAGCTCCTCTTTGATATTACTTCTTTTTCAGGCAGCCATCGAAGCCTGTGGTCCTATCGAGTCGAGGGTAGAATGAACAATGACTGTATTAAAAATGTAAGACGATCCTACCGCTACCGAAATGATGGCATCCTATGCCATACTGAGTTCCAGGGTGCGGGTTAAAGTGGTTAAATACTAAAGCATAGTGCTTGTACGTGGTGTTTGTCTCAGTTTATGTCTAAATGACTAGATAGTCTAATTTTTGAGACTTGAATCAAAGAAGCAATGTTGAAAACAGGCACGTTTTTATCCCTGTTATATGACTCTGGAAATTCATATCGGGGCTAATAATCTACCTGTCTGGGGTGTGATATCAAATGTGATGGAATATGTGTTCTCAATGTCAAAAGTCAGCTATTTCTGAGAGGCTGTATCTTGTTCAGACCCAGCCAAGCGCAAATGTGAATGTCACAGTCTCTCTCACATCAAAGCCTTTCCTTTTGGATTCATTAATTCCACGTGATGGCCTGCCCTATCAATTATTGACGTGATTAAAATGTTTTGGAGTTGTTTCTGTCTGTCTGGTATTTGTACCGAGAGCATCCCCCCCCCTTCGTAAGCACGAGAGCTGTTCCACCTAAACTCTGTGCTGTTTAAATTCCCTTCCGGTCTTAATGCGAGCGTGTTGCTTGTGAGCGTGATAGACCGGCAGCGGTTTGCGACGCATGTTGGTCATGTGACGTGAGTGGCGGTTTTTCTGCTTATAGGCGATGGAGGTGTTTGCCTTGGGCGGCACAATGGAGTGTCAGCGGGAATACTCTTTTTTTTTTTTGTAGCCAGGTGCCGTCTCTGGACAGGGCAGCCATTTTCTATTTCCTAAATAACGAAACGTCTAAAATGTCAACTGTTCAAATTTGAATCTGATTGATACAATACATGGTTAATTAACCATGGTTGGGTAAGTAATGTTTAGATTAAATTATGTTTATATAAGGATAGAGATAGTTAGTTTGCCGATGATTAGTGATGATTAATGGTTTCTTCAGGTCCATTGGTTTTAGGTATTCCTGCTCCGTGAATTCAAGTATTCAAGTATGATGCTAAACTTGTATTTTTCTCGTGTCGCATATCATTTAGACTCTCTGAGCTGGAAAGCACACATAAATAAACCAACATAATTTATGGACACACACTTTCAACACTGTGTGGAGCGTAAGTGATTTTTGATCTGCAGATTTTGTTTGGGGAAGAAGCATAAAAGCGTGTTTTTTTTTTTTGTTATTCTCTTTTGGAGCTACATGCATACAGAATGTATTTTTTTCTCATTTTACCTCAGTGTGTCTTCAAAACGCAAATGTCAATTAGCGACAATGTTGTATTTTAGTAATGAAAAACAAAACTCTCACGTGAGCCATAAACGTATCACTGCAATAAACTGCGAGAAAGAGAAAGATTTTCCTCGCGTGAAAAACACCAGGAATAAAACCCACACAAAAACAAATTTTAAAACTTCATAGAATTGACAACACTTTCAAATGCAAAACATAACATTCGGGAAACAAAATAGGATTTATCCATAAATAGTGTTACGAGAACAGTCCTTCCTCTTCGGATTCACGATCAAAGACCGATTTCCATGTCCATTCCTTTGACTTAAAAGAGTATTTTTTAAGCCTGTGTGAGAAATGTTTTGCGCTGTAATGGCAGTGATGCACAGTCAATGAACGCAAATCACATTGACTGAGGACTACATTTGTCGTATTTTGATGAATGTTGGTGGTTTGGGATTTGTATTCTGTATTTCTTTGTTTTACCACCCGCATAATTATAAGCACTCACTGCTTTTTTACCCCCCGGTCTCGTTCCCATCAACAGAAAGCGAGTGTGTGTTGACGTGCAGCCTACCACGACGTCTCTGTACATTTGCTTTTTCCATCTTCTTGTGTGTTCGCCAGGGTGTCGAAATCTTCAGAAGCACAGTTGCTGCAGAATTTCCAATTTCCATCCAATACCAGTGCGTGCGTACGTGCACACACACACACACACACACACACACACACACACACACAACACAAACACACACCCAATTAGCACAGACAGCGCGCACACAACACAAGGTCCAGGACTGGAAAACAAAACTGAATCTTTCTTGATCTGAAAGCGTCGCAGATGGTGAAGGGGCACCATCTGAGGAAGAAATAAATGGGAATGGAGGAATGAGGAAAGACTAGGCTGCGACGAGATAGACCAGGTAGACAGCGGCAGCAGCAGCAGCACACAATGACGCTCCATGCGTCTCACTCGGACTTGTCGGGAAGGGAATCGTCCCTGTCGGACATCTCTCTCCCTTGAGTGTGCTCCGCGAGGCTACGGTACATGATGACACAGACGCCGCTGAGCGCTCCGGCGCATAGCGTAGCGTAGCGTAGCATCGCATCGCATAGCCGGGGCATCCGTCCGACCGTGGCACTTTCGCGCACCCCAGGGCCTCTGTTGATGTGTACCAAACAAGATGGGGGGAGAGAATGGAAACAAAAAATGCTTCCCAGCGAGAGACGACACAACGTTTGTTCTGCGGTGCGTGGCTGCGTGTCGCCACTTCAACTGTGAAATACCACAGGCGGAGACGGGAAGGGGGACGGACATTGTCGGCTCATGTCGGATGTCTCGCAGGGTTTATTTGTATGTTTTTCGTTTTTTTTCATTTTATCATTTTTCGCTGTGTGCCCAACTGAACGTGACCTAATTGAATTGGATTTTTGGGTGGGTGTGGATCCACATCATCATTGAGGGCATTGTTGAAAATGTATGGAAACTATATGCTTTTTTTTTAATCACGGTTATCCTCTCTCAAGCGAAGGATCGTTTCACAGTTTGGCAAACAGTATTTCCTCAGAGGCGTTTTTGAATAAAGACTACGACTCCCATGAGCCCTATTCCCCCTCACCACAAATACTATGTTGACTTAATATTTCTCTTTGGAGAAGTGTAATACAAATATTATGGGTTGCCATTACCTTTTATAGTCATACATTTCAATTTTCCAAATTAGTACATTCTGTGCTTCTAAGTGTATACACACATCGAATGCTCTAAAATGTACATAATATATATATTTTTGAAAATAAACAACACTGTTCTCTCGACAGCATCGCGCAATAGTATGCATGACAACATGCATACATGCAACTTTACATTTCAAATTCCCACGGCACCAGTAACACAAGAATAACCGTTTCCTTTGCTTGTCTTCTCACCCACACGTTCAAACACCTTAAAGTGTTTTCAAAGGCAGACGATCAATACAGCCCTCATATGGCGGTGGCTGAGGAGCTGAAATAGTGTGTGTGACGAGCCGGTGTTTTTCACGTGAAGAAATCCGGGATATTGATCGATCTGGTCATAAACACACATGTTCGGACAGCTTCCGCTGAAATGTTTGGTTCATTTCGGAAGCACACTGAAAATGTACACTGTTCATATCTTCAAACAGTGTATATATAGATCTATAGATTGATATAGATCTATACAGTACATATATATAACAAAGGTGTCGCCGATATCGCATTAGGGGGGGAAAAAGGATGATGGACGGCGGTTGAACTTCAATGCATATTTTATTCAAATGAGCGTGTCATGCAGCACGCAGTCGGACATTTTATCGGACAATCGTCGTTCAGTGAGTCGTGGCAGATCTGGGTGTATTCAAGACGTGGTCCGTGTCGCTAGGTCAGCGTTGTGTTCTTAGAGCACGGCAATTTTAAACACACACTCGATCACCCACAGCTTAAAACATCCTCTCTCTTTTTGGACTGCACTGCAAATCTATTGGTTTTGCGTGGTTAACGTCATGCGGGGCACCGGGCGAAAGTAAGCGTAATTCGCAGACATTGTAATCCACGTCTTGGCGGTATGAATGCCAGACCGGGAGCCCACTGTGGTTCCATTGTACTATGATTAGATTCAACTTTATTGTCATTGTGCAGGGTGCAGCTACAAAGCCAATGACATTCAGTTAGCATCTAACCAGAAGTGCAAAATACACTATATTATATACACAAAGTGCAGTAAGTACGGCAGCATAAGTGATGCTGTAAGTTACTATATACAGATGTTACACATAAATGTTATAAATACAATATATCTATAAAACCTAGGCAACACATTCACAAAGTTGAGCTGTTTTTTGAGATGCATCGATTCTCGGGCTCGTATTTGCCATGGGTTATGATTTGAGATTATTTCTAAACGCTCAAATGGATTGATTGTCTGTTGTTTTCTGTTATGCAAAAGCTTAAAACAAGGTTGGACACACCATAAGCAATGCATTAATTTAGCCAGCTTGAGTTTGCCGTGTTATGATGAGCGCACATTTGTATGCTCAATGCAGCACCTTTGAGGGTTTCTGTACACTGCTTGTTTTGTGTTGTTAACTGAATTCCAACAAAAGTATACGCACATTTGCATAAAGCAAGCACATTTGGTCCACCCCCATGTTGATAAGAGTATTCAACATTAATTATAGACAAGCGTGCGATTAAATGCAATTAAATGTTTTAATCGATTGACAGCCCTTATATATTTTAATGGAGTTTGCAAATTGAACCAAAGCAAACAAATTTCAGGTAAAAATATCATTAGGCCTATAGATCATATCTGTATATATTTTTAATGTATAATATTTTTGGTTCATTAGCAGTATTCTGTGCTTGTCGCATTCACATTAGGAGTTTGTTTCTGGCGAATGTGCTTCACAAGCACGGCTGTGCGCTAATGAAATGTAAAAGGCTTTTGTTCAAAGTGACATTTACTGGCCCGCTAGTCCGTTGATTTCAAACGTGTGGCATTCAACCACCAGGGAGAGCCAGACCTTTCACAATAAATATCATACCCCCTTAACCCGCGCAATTTCCCCCCCCCGTAATGTCCCTCGCTTGTACTCTAATTCCTAAAAAACTTAGATGGGGCTGCGGTTTAGGGAATAGGCGATAGGCCGTTACCGCACGATGCTAATCACGGCGCGCGTTAACGTTTTTGGAGAGCCGTTTGGGTCCAAAGACGACACCGGCGTCTCATTACTTGAAGTGAAATGTATGGGCCGTTTTAAGCCTCCATTCGACCCCCTTTTTTTGCTTTGGAATCCGTAGCCATGTGACACGGGGATGTCTGCGCAGACAATCCCTGAGCGACAAGGGATCATTCATCCAACTGAAACAATCGAATCCCTCCACCATCCTTTCCCTCTCTCTCTCCTCTCTCTCTCTCTCTATCTGTCTCGCTCCCTCTTCTGTTCCCTCTAGCTCTCTCTCCTTTCCATCTCGCCTGCACCATCTCTTTCTCCATCTCCGCTTGTTAATAAGCAGCGCTCTTCGTCATGCATGGTGAAGCTGCGATCCTCCCACCCCTCTCCCCCCCCCCCCCCGCCCCCCCCTCCCCCCCACCACTCTCGGAGACAGACAGATATCGGCGAGATGGATGTGTCAGTCCGCCAGTCAGTCAGTCAGTCAGACAGCTAGCTAGACAGACAGGCAGGCAGCAGGCAGCCGCGGCTTGGCTCGTCTCATTTCGGTCAGGTTGCTCGCGCGTGTGCGTTACTTCATGTCTTTTTCGGTGGTCTTGTTGTCCCGTAAATCCCACCACGCTGCGCTCTGCCCAATTGGTGTGTTGGGGGCGGCGGGGAAGCGCTGGCGGCGCGGCGGCGGCGGTGGGCGGTGGCGGTGGTGGTGGTGGCGGTGGTGGTGGCACTCGAGGCGCAGCAGCAGTGCCGTCTTTTTTGCTTGGATCCTTCTGTCCATCTTGTTTATCTGTCCGCTGGTCTGTCTGAGAAGTACTTTAGCGCCGCCAGTTCACCCAGTGTGTTTCTCTCGGGTTTTAGCAATTCAAATCACGGAAAACGTGTGAAAACCGTTGTGCTGTTGACTGCTCCATTTGGGGCGGGCTTTCAGAATGTTCCGTCTCCCTTCCGCCTGGTCGCGTCGCCTCGCTGATGATTAACAAGAGCTACGGTTAGGATGGATTTTGCGTGGACAAGACGTGTGATGAAATGCCCACGATGGTTCACCGAGGTCCGGAGAAACCCCCATCCAAACCCGGCTTCGACAGACAGAACCACTTTGCTGGATGTGAAGGAAATTAGTCATAATAGCACAAATGTAAAATATCTGTCCGTACATATTATACTCTGGGCCTATATTAAGTAGACCTAGGCCGATACCAAGACACATCGCCATGCAGGCAGACTATGCCCTGTCCTGTGTAGTTTTATTCATTATTATTTTATTCAGTTGTATTCATTATTATTAGTTTGTTCCTACAACTATATAGGTCTAATTAAAAAGGTTAATGACGGTTTAGATAGAAGCGATTTTAGAAGTGATTTTAGTTTGATGATACTGTATGATAGACACCAGACAATATTTCACACTATAAGATCGCTGATATTGATATTCAACACAGGTTTTTTCAAGGACATTGTGTGGCACTTGGGGAAATATGCGCGAAACATGTACTTGTAAACAAGACTCATCTGAAATAAATGGTCTCTCAATGACTGAGATTAGGAAGCCAAAATGGACGCCAAACAGAATTCATCATCACGGATATACTTGCGTTTCCAATCCGTCTGAAACCAACCAAATATATGTAATGTCTCTTAAACTAATCAATCACATTTTAACCATGGGCTATAAAACAAGAGTGTGTGTGTGTGTGTTGCTGTGTCAGACACACGTCGTTTCTCAGCTGCTTGATTCATTATGATTTGTTCGTTCAATGTAATTAGAATACCAGTGTTGACTTGCCCTTCAAACCAATATGTCAAATTTTAGAATATTGCCTATAAAACAAATTGTGTCTGTTCTGTTCTTATGTCAGACATCCATCACCACAGACACACAGATTCATTATTATTCACTCTTAGATATAATGACAGAATCAAAAAGGTTAACGTCATATCATTCTATCCTACCTGCAGGCCTTTCCGTGTGTAACCCCTCAAACGAGCCGGGGGGCATAATATCTACTATACTTGGTAGGCCTAATGGGCTACATCGCGTGATTTATACTTCTGATGGTAAATTATAGGCATTTGTGACTTGATAAATACGCAAATGCATATTCCAAATGCAAGACGCAGTTTGAGATTAAACTAATGTGAAAGTTAGCTGCGTATTCCTCAAACAAAAAAGTTGTGTTTCTCCGGAAATGCAACTCTCTACGTGGCGGCAGACCAATCCGACTTGTGTGTATCCTGTCCTTATCACTGATATCTCAGCACTGCTCGTGAGCTATTAGCCTCGTTAAAGCCAGCGCCCCTGCGTGGAAGAGCATTTGTCTCCGTACCCCTGCGGTGCGTCGCGCTGGCCGTGTACCCAGCTTCCGCGCCCCGCTAATGTTAGTTTACGGAGTCGCGCTTGCTTGTGACCCGTATCCGACCCGCTATCTCCATCTGATAGCAGCTGCAAGCCTCCAAACTACTGTATGTGAGTGTGCGCCGTTGAACGTCTTCTCGTACGGTTTTCCTTCCGTTATCTGTACGCTCTGAGATGCATCTGGGGCGCCGTACCATAATTTCATTGGTCTCATCCATCCTGCCCCCCGCACCCCCCGGCCCCAATCCCAAGGGTCGTTGTGGGCGTCACGGCTGGACGGCATGCTTTCCCGTTCCCACCCAACAAATGGGTGGTGGTGGTGGTGGTGGTGCAGGAGGTGGGTGGGTGGGTGCGTGTGGGGGGGTTGTGGCGTTCCTCTGTATGTGGGTCAGAAGAACCGCGCCGCAATCCCGGACCTCGCGAGTGATCAGCTGATCCCACTTAATACCGCCTACCTTCAAGTTCTCCCCGCCCCCTCCCCCTGCGATAGTTGATTGTGTCTTCTGGTTTCCACCGCCGCCAGAAGATCTGGGTGGAAGACCCGATGAAAGAGATGTACGTGACACGTTGAGTTGTTTCTTCTGCTATATAATTTTTTTTTTCCCGCCCTTAATTTTGGGGGGGTGGGGTGTGGGTGGGGTGGAGGGGTTTACTGCTCACATCTGGGCTCTCAGCGGCTGCTCCGCTCCCTTTGTAGCGGCTCTTAATTGGCTTGCGTTTGCATCCTGACACAGATTATTTGTGGAGTTTTTCATTATCATCTACTGTAACGTTGGCTGGCGTTCAAGTACGCAGTGAGAGAGAGAGAGAGAGAGAGAGAGAGAGAGAGAGAGAGAGAGAGAGAGAGAGAGAGAGAGAGAGAGAGAGAGAGAGAGAGAGAGAGAGAGAGAGAGAGTAAGACAGAGAGAGAGTAAAAAAACACCCCAAAAAACCCAGGATAAACACCACAGCACTCTGCTCAGACCCAAGCGCTTGTGTTTTCTCCCAGAGCCTTGAGTTGAGGACTCGGGGATGTTTTCCGCTTGAGGAACAAGGACAAAACAATTAGCATGGCAAAAAAAAACCAACAAATTAGTATGGGGGAAAACTACTTCATTCACTGCGGACAAAATCCATTCCGCAATTGTTTTTGTGTCCCGTGTTTTGGAGGTAATATTATTCAGTTATTTATTATTTCATTTTACCATTTCAGAATAAAAAAAGTGTGCTCGCGACCTGTGAAGAATTCCACTGAAGTGTGCTGGAAACAGAGGAGATGGTGCAGGCTTATACCTCCTGTCATTTTTATATCCGTTGCTACCCCCGTGGAAAAAAATAAAATAAGAAGTGGAGTGGGAAAAAAAAAAGGACACTTGGTTTGACTAAGCCTCCGCACAAACTCCTTCTTTGTTCCCCAAAGCTTCAAAGAGAGATGGGAGAATACAAGAGTCTTAGAGAATGGCTTTATATCGGGCGCAATCCTCCTCGTGGGACCTATCAAAGACACAATAGACCGAATATACAGACAGATTTCTCCTCTCCAAACTCTTGGAAAAAAGCACGGTCGTCGTTGGTGCAAAATCAAGAGCAGCGTTGCGCATAATCACGGTAATTAAGCCACTAACATATTAGTGGTTTTGTTTCGTGACTATCTGCTGTTTTCGTAATAATAATGCAGAATAATGCAGAGACGGGGAGAGCTCATTACGTGATGCTCGTCTTGAACCCCCTTCGTGGATACGTAGCTTCTTACCGCTTAACGTGGGAGCAAATTAATAAATATATAAAGCTTGACGAAGGGCAATTTGAGGTCTTGAGATTTGATTTGATAATATATTTTTGGTGTTGAGCTGTAGTACACGCTCGGGGCGGGAGTTTGGTGGGAAATGGGATTCACTGTCTCGGAGAAGCAAATCCACAATTAGAATTGTTGTAAGGACAGCACACCTGCTTTCATTAAAAGGCTTTTCGGATGATGAATTGGAAATGAAGAGAACGCTCTCCTGTCTCTGACACGAGAGAGGATGTCTTTAATGGCAGAGCATTGCGCATGCAGGGCATGCTGCGCGAACTGGCGAGCTGGCCCACTTTACATAACACACACACACACACACACACACACACACACACACCACACACTCTCTCTCCCTCTCTCTCTGCAGGTGTGATTCAAGAAGCAGAGGCAGCAAGCGAGCGAGTGAGCGAGAGTGAGTGAGAGAGATTGGGTGTGAATGGCCGAAGGCGGATTGCCAGGAGTGACCACTAATGAGTGGATGGGAGGAATGAGAATGATTCCCCGGTGGGAACTAGCCATGGGCTGGGATCGGGATGGGTATCGGCGTAGCAGCGAATCGGTCTGTGTGTCCGCTTCCGCGCGGCAAAACCTCTGTGAATGAAGCTGCTAAATATAGCGGGCTGTGTGTGTGTGTGGGGGGGGGGGGGGGGGCATAGCGAATTCTTTGTGCGTTTCTCGCGCCCGGGCCTTCGGTCGGTGTCTGTCTACGGACGGAGCCTCGCTTGTGTTTTCAAACGAGCCGCATAAAGGCTTCACTTTGTGTGCGTGAACCCGTTCGCCTCCGCCTTTCACTGTGTCCGCCTGGCGACACACACACACACACACACACACACACACACACACAGACACATACACACACACACACACACACATACGACCTCAGTATACTCCACGGACATGGATTTGTATTTTTATGCTAGGCTAGGCTGCCGTATATATCGTGAGTCTTGATTAAGCAGATCAGATTAGCCTCACATATCGGTGTTATTTCAACGCCGGCTACGCTGTGCCGGGTTATTTCCGTCGCCGCACCGCCAAGCCTGCCCACCCGCTCCCGGGCTAAGGAAGGAAGGAAAGAAGGAAGGGAGGAAGGGTGGAAGGGAGGAAGGGCCGTAAGCCGGGACAAGGTTGGAAGGTGATCCGACGCCCGGCCCGCTCCGAGTCGTCGGGCAGCTGTTCAGAGTCGAGACTTGGCAGGTACACATCGCGGGGGAACTCGATGGTGGGTGGAGGGAGGGGGGGGGGCGGGACTTGCTCCTTCCTCTTCCTCTCCTCCTCCCTCCTCCCTCACATCCTCCACCTCCCTCCCTCCACGAGCGTTGGCCTCATTTATCCGTCACCCGCAACGCGTGCGCACACACACACACACACACACATATGCGCACACACACACACACACACACACATATGCGCACACACACACACACACACACACACACACACATGCATTCACAAGTCCCGCGCCCCTCCTCTCCACCGTCGTCTTTGTCTTATGCGCTTTTCTACCCGCTTCTGTCGGATCTCAGAACAACTCCCGTCACTTTAGTGTTTATTCCGTCGATTACGCCGCTGCCTTGGCGGTCGTTGTCCACGCTAAACGATGTTGGCACCTACACCCCCCCCCCCCCCCCCCACCCCCCCCAACAACTTCCCATACCCAGGCATGCAAGCAAACTCACTTTTTCGGTCGAATGTCGCTTCTATGACCTACATTTTGGGTGACTCGTGTGAATCGTCTAGATCCCAGTTTTTTTTTGGGGGGGAGGGTTGACATTGACTTACTCCGAATATAAAGCTATAAAGCATATGAATAATACAATGTTTAGGATTGTATAGCATTGTTGTTGTTCGGGAGGATTTACAGTATATGCCCTCAGCCCCTCCGTACTTTCAGTCCTGAATTAAAGTGCAGCGCTAATGCCACGCGGTTAAGGTAACTTTGGGCTGAGTAATATGGTTGGATGTGTTTTTAGCTTTAGCCGGGCCTCGTAGGCAGGGCTGGAAATTAACCTTGCCGTTTACATTTTGCAGTCTAATTTCGGGGGCCACTCGTCCGTCACGCACGAGAGTGCAGTAAAGTAACTAACGAAGAGCGAGTGGAACATTCGTTTTTTTAACTGCATTTTAAGGGAGTCTATTACGTAGAATTATGACACTGACTGATGAGAATCACTCAACCTTAAAACAATCATGCTGGGAATCCAGGACCTCTCTGTATGTGAAGCATAGATACTGTAGCCTACAGCGACACAAACAATCGGTTAGCGTGACTCGGATGGAATCAGAGCGTCTGGTGCGCGAGGCAAAGAGCTGTAGGCCTTGGTGTTGGAGCGAGGACTGCTATGCTTGCATCGTGCGCTTTCCGTTTCGGTCACACTCTTCCACGAACCCGCAGCGAATCGCTCATAACTCGCTTGCTTTATCGCCAGGCTAATATGTGGCTAAGAACACGCTGATGACTTAAAGATAATTGTTATCGGCTTGTAAGTTCTGTCTTTAAAGACTTGATAACCCTGTTGATTGGTCGTCCCAAGCCAGCCCCACACAGGCTTCTGCTCGGGGTCCCAGACACGCCGCTCTCAAGTCTCCTCTCTCAACAGAGGACAGGATACACAACTCTCACAGCAAGACTGTTGTTTGTTTGTTTAAACATGTTTAAACATTTAAGTGTTTAAATCTAATCAACGTGTGGGCTGCTATATCCAAATGTGGTATTTTTTATACAAACTTAAGTTTGTTCAAAATGGGACCAGGCTTAGCAATGCAACAATGCAACAAAAGCAACACTACTTTAAATACTTGGACCACACCTTTTAAACAATGGTACTCACTCGTTTGCATTTTACTTCTAATATAAACCCATCCAATACAATGCATTTATTGTATTTGAACAAATGAATAGAAACTATGCAGCGTATAAACATTTATAAACGACTAGCCTTGTGTATAACTAGAAATAGAATTGGAAACGGTGCAATTAGTAGACACTGAGCAGGGGCGTCCGTTGTCTCATCATCCGTCTCTTGTTATGACATCGCTTCCATATGCCTGCGCTGTGCCCTTTAAGCGCTTGCCTCCCCGCATATTACCTGTCACACACCAATGTGCGGACGTCTTGGTGTCACCCCGACAGACCCCTAGCATCCATTCAACCGTATTAGCCATCCCCAATCCCCCCCCCCCCCCCCACCCCCCACCCTCTTTCTCACCAACCAGACACCACGGCACTAAACACCGACGGCTCCACCAGCCCCGCCCTCCTCCGAACAGACATTATGCCGTGAAATATGTCTTCAATTACAGCGTCATATCAGTGGGACTCAGCGCTGGGTCGTCTGCAGCGATGAGAGGGGAGGAGGGGGAGGTTGGAGGGAGGGAGGGAGGGAGGGGCGGGTGTTCAGCTTGATGGATATCTTCCGTCACAAAGCGTCATTGCATAAATGCGTCTCTGTTTCATCGTGACAAACTCACATTGTGTCGACGCCGGTGACCCTCCCTCTCCCCCACACTCTATTCGGCGGCCGATTGAGTGTCGCGCAAAGATGTCGCATGGAATATTTTAGGACTAATAATGTCAATTTTGGAACAATATAGGGCAGTTCACTTTTACATTGTAGCTATACAAAGTGTAATAGATGTATATACATTGATAAAAAAATGCAGCCTAATTATTTCAAGTCTCAATTAATATTGTGCCCTTTAATGAAATTAAGTAGATTTATTCCAGGTACAGATTAAAAGTGTCATGGATTTATCTCCAATGAAATGCAGTCATTGATAGCCAACATTATGCGTGAACTGAAATGTTCAACCCATTGGCTGGCCATCAACCGCTTTTGTCATGAACCACAACCGCCATTTTGGACAAATTCTCTCTCGCCGGTGGGTGGTGGTGGCGGGCGGGGGGGGGGGTGGGGGACACCTTCAGGTGCACCTGATCACGTGACTTGAGGCGTCCCTCCCCAACACAATCTGGCCTGTTCCGCGCCCCCCCGCCCCCCCCCACCCCCCCCCCCCGTCCCTGCACCCGTCCCTGCACCCGTCCCTGCACCCGTCCCCACGAGCTGCCGGCGGTAGCAGCTGTGATCGATGTCCAGGCTACGCGCCGGTGACAAATGCAGGGATCATTCATGCCTGCCCACGCCACCTCTTCATCATCATGGACCGCCGCCGCCGCCGCCATTGCCGTCGTCGTCGTCGCCGCTTAAGACCTCATAAATGTTTCCTTGCCGATGCTTTAACTTTGCTTCATTTCAGCCGACGCGTATAAATGTTTGCGCCACGCACGTGTGCGCTCACGAAATGGGATAATGTAGTTATTCAGCAGTGTCTAATGCATATTGGTGAATTACGTGTAAACAAAAGATACACGCGTTGATGTATGTGTGTGTCGGGGGTTAATTCTCGTCTGGAATGGGTTAATATCTACCGGCGAGCCAGTGAGTCTGGAAAAGTAAAACGTGAAAGTGAAGCATTGTCGGCTTGTTTAAGTCGCCACTCGACGTCGGCACACACTGCTGCTGCGGAACAGACACGCGCGCCGTATTTAATCGATGTGTGTGCTATATTTAGAGCGTGGTCCCAGCGTGGGCTTGAAGGTGGTGGTGTTTTTTGATGGGAGTCGGGCTTGAGGAGCGACACGGCAAACTGGCTTTGAATGTTATTGCGGTGCCACTTCTGATGGGACCGCCTCCCGAGTCTCCCATGATGCTCCTCGGTGGATTAATACAGGGCTCCCGGCGCTAAGTCACGTGTCTGCCGGGTGTAAATGTATTCCTGGTGAGTTTTTTTGTAAGGGTATTGACAATGTTCCCCACCCAGCCACTGGGAACCATCGCATTTCCCACTGGGGGTCTGAGGGGAGGAGGAAGTGAGACGAAGACATCCCAGCCCTTGATGGGAAGGGGGAGAAGGGGAAAATGGTGTGAAAAGAGAGAGAGAGAGAGAGAGAGAGAGAGAGAGAGAGAGAGAGAGAGAGAGAGATGAGGCTTCCTCCGTGGACCCCCTGGGGGATGCAGGGAGATGGAGAGGGTAGGGAGGGGGGGCGAGAGGAGGGTGACACACACACACACACACACACACACACACACACTAGTTCCCTCTCAATAGTCACTCACTTAAAGAATGAGAAGTCACCCGGTGACAATAAAAGAGGTGGGGGTGGCCGGGGGGGGGGGTCTCAAAATTGAAGCACTCACACGACAAGGGCTTGCATTTAGTAAGTGAGCTTCTCTGCCTCAATTTATCTGCAAATTCATGAACTCGGTCTCTGGCATTCTGCCGTTTCGATTGCGCGCCATTTTACATTCGATTAAGCATTGTGCTGCTTTTGGCGGGACGAGACGCTACAAAAGCCACATTGTTTACGACAGACGACCGCGAATGAAGAACACGGATGAGGGCAATTACCCGCTTGATGTTCTCTCCTTTATTCGTGCTGGCAGCTTCCATTTCTTTCTTTTCTCTAACCTGTATCATGAAAGTAGAGCCAGCTTCCCCCTCGTCTGCTTTATTTACTCGCCGTTCTTCGTGCCACACCACTTACACGGCGATAATGAAGCGCACAGATGTGCGTTGCAGATGTTCAGATATGTGGACCCGATCCCCTCTCGCCGACGTGGGGTTCCACCAGCCTGCATCTGGCTCTTAATGGCGCGGATGCAGCAGGGTCCGCTGCCGAGTTACTGAGTCCCACACAAGACGCCCGAACTGAACTCGGTTCAGCCAGCCAGCCAGCCAGCCAGCCAGCCAGCCAGCCAGCCAGCCAGCCAGCCAGTCAGAAAGAAATGTGGAATATGTGGAGCGCTTTTCTGGGGAAATAAGCTGACACGATGGCATTTTAAGCTACTAAGAGGCGTAATTACCGTTTTGTGGCGTTCGACCAGTATCGGCTCGTGGCCATAAATACTTGGGCTTGGGCTTCAGCTCCTGATATCGTTATTATATGGAATAACTATCACAGTAATTAGTAGATTAATTACTATATTAGAAATTAGACAGAGCATACCTGCGAATATACCAGCAGCCCACATAACGCTGCGGTTTCATCGATGAACACAGGCTGTAACCCGGGTATGCCACCAGGAACTACCCAAGATAAACTAAAGCAAAGTCTAAAAATAGCTTACTCCAATTTTTCATAATTATGAGAAGGACGTGACAGTTTCAGTCCAGTTCCGTTTGTTGAATAATATTAATATCTGGTGTGTCAGGGCCAAGCTGCTTAATAACTTTTCATCTAATTTTAGTCATTCAAATTGGGCAATAACAAGAAACTCTGCACTGTTCAGCAATGCTTGCGGAGCGTTTGCCATTTCTGCAGCCACTGACTGCCAGTTAGTAGTCTGAACGTGCCGACTAACTCGAGAAAATTGTAATGTTAGAGAGCTGCAGAGTCGGGGGGGGGGCAGACTAATTGCCGCCCCCAATGAGCCTCTATTGGCGCTTCTTGCAGTTTGCATCTTTGACCACAAGGAGATGTAATAAATCTGCCAGTGAAAGCAGGGCAGTGAGGATCCTGCCCCAATACTGCACAGAGCACTAAGTTGAGATCGAAACACTGAAATGAATGACGATCATAAATTGTTTAACTTTCAAAGATCATAAATTGTTGACTAACTTCCAGAAACTAGGTGATATTTATTGCAATGTAATTTATGATGTATTTACATGGAAACGTTCGGCGAACGGAAAGCAGTGTTCACAGCTAACCTAGCAGCACAGCATTATTTGACGGTCGACTGGGGGATGTGTCCGAGCCACATTCAAACGGATGGGTGGAAGTGTGTTTGACGAAGTCCACATTTGTATGCGATGGTCTCGCTCGAGGATGCCTCGCGGTCGTCTGCAGACATTAGGGGTCAACCGTAGAATCGTCTGGGAGTCAAACACCCACACCCACACTCCATCCCGTGCCTTCAAGGAGAGTGGCCAGTAACCCAGATCACAATGGGTTTTTTGTAAGCAGCAAGTTAACGACTATTACATAGCAATGCGAGAAGGCTCAGTGGACAGCTGAGGGCATTGCCGCTCGTTTACAGGGGGAAAACAGATGCAAAAAAGCAACGACAACAAGGCCATAATAAGCTGTCCGTCGGTTCATGAACTGCAGTCACCTACGATTGCAATGCGACGGTCTTCTCCACCACAAGACATTTAAAGCGTGCCGCATTTCGCAGTGAGTGACTCATTACATGCAGCTATTGTTGTCTCCCCGCAGAACTAAGACGACAAAAACCAAACAGCAACTGCCAGTTTTTTCCCTTCTGGGGTCCCTTGTGACAGGGTGGCGGGGGGGGTGGCTGTTCAAAAACAAAGATGCATCTTGTGTGTGAAGATGAATCGGCTGTGCATAAATCCACACTGAGATGAGACTTCTGTGGGGAATGTGGAATGTGGCCATGAGGTGCTGGAAGAAGATATGAAACAGCCAAGCTGTTCCCTGCTACAACGTCTGACATTTACCATGCAGACTGCTCAGAGGGTGGGAGCGAGCGCAAGACCGGCATAAACGCAGCCTTTCCGCCCGAGTCCCCCCATTATGAGCAATAGATTTCACAATTGTACTCGTCGCCTGGTATGAACGCGAGGTGTTATCCAATGCCTAATCTTATGGCTGCCTCGCCGTTAGAAAGAACTGTTGTCCGCGGGTTTGTCGGAATTTGCGATTATCTAAAAATAATGAACAAAACCCCCGACCCCTGCCCCCTATGGATTTGAGTGGCTTGTGACCATCTATCAACGTCCCCTCGACGAGAATTTCCACCGCACAATTTGTTGGAGTGCGGATAAAAATCCCTGCGGCTGATTGAGCTGCAGGTGGATACATTTTCATATTCTTGAAGCCACTCAATTTCACATCATTTCCGATGGTCACAGTTAGAAAGTTCCAGCTCAAAGTTTTCCGCGGCGCGCGTCACTTAAGTACGAACAAGGGCGCGCGACTGAGTTTCAGCTGTGTAATAATAGGGATGGCAGTCATTAAGAGTGCAGCCGGCGATCAAAAAAAAAAAGCGAGGTCGTCTGAACTCCTGCCTCGGCTGCGGCGGCAGAGAGCCAATGATGATGGTGACGATGACTCAGTGCCGCCACGTCGCTCACGGGGGGGATGTTGACCAAAGAACGGCTCCGATTTGATTATCATTCTCATCGACACAATGTGATGTGAGCTGCGGCTCAATAGTCATTAGCAACATAATCACTCGCCGGTCTAAGCATGCATTTAATTACAGCGGTATTAACAAAAAAATAATCACTCCCTCGTGACTGTCAGCTCGACGGAGATTTGGCGCGGGGACCCCGGGATGATTGCTAGCTGCCCATAAATCCAGCCATAAAACCGGCGGGGGCCGTTATGCCTTGTGGTTAAATGCCTTGTTCAACAAAACTCTTAATTGCTTGCGATTTCTGTGATTTTTATGTTCTTCATAATCATCGTTCATTAGGACGTTTTGAGGTGCATTTCATAAAGAAGGCAATGGCTATTGCCTAATATCGCTCTAGTAGGGAATGAATCAAATGTAATGTTACTGACACGACACAAAAAAACTGAAATAACTAGCCAAACGCAGGTACTGACTACCCCGCGCTTCATCATAGCTTCATCGCCAATTAGCATGGTTCTGCATGGTCCACATGGCGTTGTCACGTCAACACAACGTCAGCATCCCTATGCCCCTCCCCCCCCCCTTCCAAACATACACCCCCCCACCATCACCCCCTAAGCATTTTCAGCCTTTGTGTAGTCTTTTCCCACCTCCTTATCCCAGCCATGACAAAGTGTGACATCACTCACTGCAACGAGCGAGGTTGCCCCCCACCCCACACACACACACACACACACACACACACACACACACACACACACACACACACACACACACACACACACACGCACACACACACACACACACACACACACACACACACACACACACACATGTACGGACCAGCCACCTGGCGCGTCTGCCGCTGCCAGCCCCCGCGCAGCCGGCGTGTGTGTGTGTGTGTGTGTGTGTGCGTGTGTGTGTGTGTGTGTGTGTGTGTGTGTGTGTGTGTGTGTGTGTGTGTGTGTGTGCGTGTGTGTGTGCGTGTGTGTGTGTGTGTGTGTGTGTGTGTGTGTGTGTGTGTGTGTGTGTGTGTGTGTGTGTGTGTGCGCTGAGTCAAAGCCACGGGAGGAAGGCACAGCCGCCCCTCCGGCCACTCAATAAGCACACCGGCGTCTCAACACACACAGTTTATGGAGAGAGAGCGAGAGAGAGACTGAGAGAGAGGGAGAGAGAGAGAGAGAGAGAGAGAGAGAGAGAGAGAGAGAGAGGGAGAGGGAGAAACAGCAAAGTGGACATGCCGGCATAATATAATATAAACAGCCTTATCAACAACACTGAGGCTCACAAAGTAGCTCGCGCCGAACAAGAAGGATGATCAGTGGTGGTGGGGGAATTAATTTTTGCGATCAAACCAAAAATGCTTCCCCGGCCAAATTGTAACTAATTATAGCCGTCCTTGTTCTGCGTTAAAAGCGTGTCTGCGTTGATCGCGACTGGATTACAGCGTTCAATTAGTCACTCCTCCTATTTCCCGCACACGCCGTTGTCTGAGAGGGTGAATCTGCAGTGGATACTTTAATTTGTTGTTGTTGTTGTTGTTTTTTTTAGCTTTAGCCGAGAGCTGTTTACTCAGGTACCACGCGATGTATAGTTAAAGGGGGTGGGGAGGGGACAAGGGACACCATTTTGCCCCCCCCGGTAGTCAGCGGCGAGATTGAGTCGACTTTGTCGCATTTTAAACGTCACTCGGCTTCCGGTGTAGGCTTTCGATTTGGGCTTAATGACACTTGAAATTAGAATATAATTGTGTTCCCTCTCTCTCTCTCTCTCTCTCTCTCCTGTAAGACTCTGCTGTGTGTGGTGTTACAGGCGTATATATAAATAGCAAATTCGGGGGGGGGGGTTTGAAAAGAGAAACGACAGAACGGCCCGTGATAAGTTCCCCGAGCGTCGTTTGTCTCGCGTCAAAACAGGTGTCGGCGCCTCCCTCTCCTCCCCTTCCTTATCTCCCTCGGCGGGTTTGGCGGCGTGTTTATGTGCCGTTACACGCTCGCCACCCCCCCCCGCCACCCCCCGCCGTGACAGCCAGCGGCTTCCTGGACAGGGGTGCGTATTTTTCACGAGAGAGGGGTGCCCTTCTTCCCTTGTCCTCTCTGGGACTTTGTGTTAAGGGGTGCATAACGTTAGTGTTTCCCTTGGGATCACCTCTGGTTCTCGTCAGATGCAAATATGGCGGCTGATTAATTTGGACGAGGTGGCGTCCTTGTTGTTGTTGTTGTTGTTGTTGTTGTTGTTGTTGTTGTTGTTGTTGAGGTGCGGGATGTTGAGGTCTATCGGAGTTGACAAGTGGGAGATGGTTGTAGTCTGGTTTGGTTTTTTTTTAATACACAAGCAAATCCGTCGCCTATTAACGCCGGGAGGCAGCACCTTCTGGTCTTGGTGGGGTTCCCCCCAACTCCCACCGCCACCCCCGCCCCCAATCAGCACGGGGGAATTAATTTAATTGAAATGAGATTTTAAGCAGCACCACGTCATCCTGGCCAAGTCATACACGGATATAACAAAGGACAGAGATAAAAGCCAGCGCTATTAAATGACACGCCGTTCAGGGGCAATTTCCCATATAGGAGTTGGAATCGTGTCTGAATGTCACGGCCCCTTGCAAGACTTAAGCAAGTCACTTAAATAACGGTGATGATTTTAGAATGGCCCCACTTTAGCGTTATTAGCTATGTATGCCGTTTTGGTGTGGTGGCGGCGGCGGCTACAGCGGCGGCGGCTACAGCAGCGGCGTTGAAAGAACCGGCGTTGAAAATGTAGAACAAAAACAACAAACCAATACTGATGCCGTGTAAGGGAGTATCCGCGGTAAAAAACGGGAGCCGCCGGCGGTATTTTTCCGAAGATTATGCTGGGGATGAGGCAATCGCTCAATCGGTCAGACGTCAGCGATCGCAGGCAGTGGGATGGATTTTTCCTTTATTTTTTTTTTGCTCTGGAAACAAGTGAGGAAGAATCGAAAGCTCCGACACGTGTGTCAGGGAATGCCTGGCCACGATAAACGCTTCGAGTTGTGATGACATCATCTGGGAGGAAACAAAGAGAGACCTACAAGGATTTATAAAAAGTGTATTTATAAAGTCGTGAGCAATTTATGAACGATTCTAAACCCTGCCAAAGTAAACAGTATCCAGTACTCAACCAACCCAAGTTCTCTTGGTGTTGATAATTATTTATTTAGGCTTAGCAGTTGTTTTCAGTTAGTGCATCATTGCGCAGATATTTAAATTTAAAAAAAAACCGATGGATGTACATATTATGTAATACCTGTTTGGGGTCAAAATAATATCTCTTGTCCAAGGACAGCGTGGCTATCTGGCTATTTGCTTGAAACCCATCAAAATGATCGCAACTACATATTTGCTGGCTTGTTTTTTTCCGTTGCCTTTGTTTCATCCTCCAATCTGGCCATAATAGTCCTCCAGTGTTATTTTTAGCCCTTCACATTTAGTTTTCTCTCCTCTCCTTCTCCTGAAGTAGCCAATCTGCAGTTATATAAGTCAGCCACCAACTCATAAGTACCCTCTTAGGGACTTGCATCCTTGCTTACTTTCCCATCCTCATTTATAACTCTCCGAGTGATCCAGTATGTTGGCCTATTAAACCAATGCGTCGCTGTGCAGTTTCTTTTTAAAGAACAAGGCCCTGCGCTGGTTCTGGTCTGCCGACGCCCCCCTTATGAAGCGAGCCGGACAATGGGGCGGTTTGGTTCCCCTCTCAAGTGTTACAGATCGGTGCTTTGATTCGGTTCCGCTCTTAAGTGTCACAGATCGGTCCTTTGATTTGGTTCCACACTGGAGTCACACCAGAGCACCTTCAGCCATAGACTGGGACTACCGAGGTGCACCACAGAACGCCACAGGAGGTCCTTTCTGCCTGTGGCCATCAAACTCTATAACTCCTCCCTATAACTCCCCCTACAACACCGCAATATAATGTGCAATATTATCCCTCTACATCATGTGCACTTTCCCCAGCTCTACATTTTATGTGCGATATTATTATTACTTCCAACATCATGTGCAATACTCTATCATGTGCCATATTATTATTATTATTATTATCATGGTGTCTATAAATACTATCTATAAACACTACCTCTCATCTCCTCTCATCATCATGTGCAATATTCGAATATCGTATCTTACCATGCCTTCATACTTGTATATTTTAACTGTATATTTTAACTGTACATTTGTAAATCCGTATTTTTTATCATTCTGTTTTTTATCATTCTGCTTGTACTGTATCGCTATGTAACCTGGCACAAGAATTTCCTTCGGGATAAATAACGTTCTATTCTATTCTATTCTATTCTAGTCTAAGTGTCACCGATCCGTGCTTTGATTTGGTTCCACACTCAAGTGGATTATTGTGACAGATATTGTGCTTGCAGTATGATTCACGATGGCTGGAAATTATCATTTTCGCAACACAATTTTCATTTTCACTGAAAAATTGATTAAAATCATTTGACATTTGTTGAAGTCTTTAAAAAAAACAAGCTAAAGTGTTTTCTTACATCTGGAGAAAAAGGTTGTCAGCCAGGGCATCTGTGCAGCACTTCAGTACTTCAGATATAATGGTGCTCTTGTGATTTGATATTGACATTGTACTTGTGGCCATATTGCAATTTTGCAAGATCAATTCAATATATATCAAATGGTTCTGCACAAGCCCCCGGTGTTGATGTATCCCAAAAAACACCTAGAAATGATCCACAGCAAGCTTAATGTTGCTCTGCAACACAACAACAACTAAATCATTGCTGTGAGGTAAGATACAACTATGTCATTGTAGCAGTCAGTTGCCACAATGCCACATCAGTGGCTTAGTTCGGGGCTCCTCCAAGGACACAGGCAGGTTTGTGGTGAAAAATCTGGTTTATTGCAATTGTTTGTAAAATGGTAGACAGAGCAGATGGTACCAGCGCTCTCTGAGTGTGTGTGCTGATGGCTGACTTAACCTGTGGTGCACTGATTAGCCAATGGCATCACAGGCTTATAGCCCCACCCCCCCAGGCTCTACCTGGGCCAGGTGAGGTCATAGCCCCACCCCCCCCCCAGACACCCACAGCACACAACACCACAGTCATCATCGAAGCTCATCTAAAACTAAGAATATGTCGTACTACACACAGACATTAGTAGTCAAGCACGATTGGATTGGATTGACAGAAGTGCAATTGAAGTAAAATAAAATAAAAAAAGGCTTTGCTGGATGTTTGATTTGCTCTCTCGATGCCATTTGCTCTCGTGCTCCTTTTTTTGAATACGATGCCCCCCATTCTATTAATGTACGAATATTTGTCTTTCATGACGCAACGGGTCTGACCGGTGAGTACTTTAATGCACAGTGGTGGTCATTAAAAGCACACGTTACGCCGGTGGGCAGGCCAGGCGGAGGGCTCTGGGAGATAATACCTGAGGTGTGATCACACCGTGTCCATGTCAAATGAACGAGACGGGAGCCAGCCAGTGTAATCCCCACCCTCTCTCTCTCTCTCTCTCTCTCTCTCTCTCTCTCTCTCTCTCCTCTGCCATAGTTTTCTGACTGTAATCTCAGATTAATGTTGAGGGGGGGGGCGGTGGGGGGTGGATGGATGGGGGGGTGTCCTCCTCACTAGGCGGATCGCACAACCGGGACAATGTTCCGACATGTTAAGTCACGCTCCGAGATGGATTTTGTAATGAATATTCTTTCTGTCTATATCTGTGATCTCCCGGCTGAGCTGTCAAAGGGTGGCCGTGAGAGCAGACAGCGGAGAGCGCTCTGTTGGGAATTCAATCAGGAAAAGGCGGTGTAGGCCCAGTCAAGAAGGAGGCTTTGTTAAGCGTGTAATAGTGTTGATCGTGTTCGGTTTGTGTTCATGAAAACGTTAGCGTCCTCTAACTATAATGGAGGTGTCTGTCTGTCTGTCTGTCTGTCTGTCTGTCTGTGATTAGATTTTCTATTTTCTCGACAACCGTTCATCCTATCGACTTCACACTTGCCGGGTGCGTTGCCGAGGGCCAGAGGAAGTGCGGTGTCGAGTGCGAAGTTGTTTGGGTGAGCGGTTTTTCCGGAAAGCGATAAACGATCGTCCCGTTCTGAACAGGCACGGAACGGGCGCTGCAGTGGCGAGTGTAACGTTGTTTGAGTCGGCGACTTTGGTTTTTAGTGTGAAGTTGGGTTTGAAGGCTAGAAAATCGGTCCGTTTTCGAGTGGGTACGTTTTGAACGGTCACATGACCTGGTTGGATCCCCGGCTCCTCCTGGCTAAGCGTCGAGGAGTCCCTGAGCCCTGATTGGTTGACACCGCCGTAGGTGTCTGAATGAATCAGGTATACTGTAAATGCAATCCATTATCCATTTACCATTTAGTGGTACATTAATGTTATCTAAACATAATGCTGCCACTTGCCAAAGTAAAAATAAGAGACTGCGGAATTGGAAGTGCTATTGGGAATACTAAGCTGCCTTTTCCTCTGTTATGTTTCAGGTAAAATATTTTTGATGATGTGCGAGATAAAAGATTTGCCAACCAAAGCATCCCCACCACTCCACCATTCTCTTTATTTGTTGTTGTTGTTGTTGTTGTTTTTTATCTGAAACATCTGTGTTGCACTTCTGTTTCGAGGCACATTGGTGTCTGGTGGTTTTTATATGCCACATAAACAGGGTGGGGGAGGGGTTTAGGGGAGGGTAGATGGGGGGGAGGGGGGGGGGGGGGTTGTTTACCTCCTCCCTCAGCCATTCGTTACCTCGACAACACATCACAAAAGGAAAACAACTATTGTCAACTTTCCGTCCTTCGGTTCTGGAAAATATCGGAGCCGAATGACGAAACCACGGCGGAATTATTGTCACCGTTTACTCTCTTTGCCGATCATCTGATGTTGTGCTTTGAAGCAGCGAAAGGCTGTGGGTGTGAGGGGCTTGTCTGGGAGGAATGGACCTTAAACACTGACTTAATGCACTCAGAGAGAGAGAGAGAGAGAGAGAGAGAGAGAGAGAGAGAGAGAGAGGGGCCCTATAGCCTTCTAATGTATCCGTTTTCACCTGGCCTCTCACAACTACAAAGATCAACCGAGAGAGATCAGCCCCCATTGATTTTTCGTCCTCTTTTTCACTCTGCAACAATTGGGATCGATAAGGATCCCTGCATTATACACCGCCGCGGCCATTTCCAGCATTCCCACTACGCCTCTCGCCTCCCGTCTCCCGACAGCATGAAGTCATCGCATGTCGTATGACATCGCATCATCGTTACGCTGATGGGATCGATTGTCCGGGGCTAATAGCGCTAGTGCTCGCTAAAAAAAAAAAAGAATCGCTCTTGGGTATTTTAAGCAACGCGCGCGCACACACGCATGCATCTCTTTGCCGAGGGTATTATGGATGGAAACAAAAAAATGAAAAGCCGTAACGACGTCCATCTTTAGACTATATCCCCCCCCCCACCCCCCTCCTCCACCCCCTTTCAAAGTGGCCTCCATCAACGCGTCGATACCTTCCCTCTGTGCGTACGCTCAGAGCTGATCGGTCTGCGTGTAGTTGCCTGGAAGAACGTTGGAAACCAGCAGGGGGTGATGGTGGGGATGGTGGGGGCGGGGGGTGCCAGGGGTATGCCACACATCAAAGAGGTCGAGAGAGGCGTGGTGATGAGGCGCACGCCGCCGTGATCAAAACAGCGCGTGTTGGCCGCCACAACCCACTCTGAACGAAGAGCACTTAATTAGGAACGAACGCAAACATAAAGTCGACAAGAGATTCGAAAATGATGCGCCAAAATGTGCGCTATTGCCATGGGGACCTTTGATCCCCCCAGCACGCCGCGCGCGCGCACGCCACGCACACGCCATGCCGATCCAACTCACTCTGATGCGTCGGGATAGCTGAGGATAAATAATTCACCGTCACCTGTCGTGACAAAAACAGGACGAGAGAGCAGGCAATTATCTGCACGCTTCGTTGACACTGGCATCCCGTGCCCGGGGAAAGGGCTTGGGTTGGATCATTTGGTGTGTGTGTGTGTGTGTGTGTGTATGTGTGTGTGTGTGTGTGTGTGTGTGTGTGTGTGTGTGCGTGCCTGAGTGTGCGTGCCCGTGCGTACACGTGCGTGCGTGTGCAGGGCTGCAAATGAAGGAACGGTTTTACTCCTGCGGCATTTGCAGCTCTTTATTATGCAAGGCTGGGCCAGGTTAACGACACGGGGAGGCCTCTCCGACTGTTTCGGATTATTGGCAATACGCTCGTGGGGTGCAGCATCAGAAGGCAGATGATTGTCTAAGGGTGAATAGTGATACCGTGGTGATACAGTTATGCTTCAGGAGGAGGAGGAGGAGGACGAGGTGTGGGTCAAGACTAAACTTAAAATATATTATGGCCAACGGCAGGAGAGGCATGGTAATTGAAGGGATATATCTTTCAGCCTGTTGGCTCCGCCCCCGAGCCTTATAAAGGAATTCCTGGCCATGAACAGGAAAAGCGGTGGCTTAACGAGGAACAGCTGTGGCTCGCTAAGCCACCAGGGTCATAAA
Source organism: Coryphaenoides rupestris (assembly GCA_002895965.2). Lineage (NCBI taxonomy): Eukaryota > Metazoa > Chordata > Actinopteri > Gadiformes > Macrouridae > Coryphaenoides > Coryphaenoides rupestris. The sequence continues at coordinate 105,043 of PIJE02001605.1, forward strand.
CGAGGAAGAGCTGTGGCTTAACGAGGAAAAGCTAACGAGGCTTTGCCTACAAAGGGAAGAGAATGCGGCCAGAAGGGCAGAAGGAGCTGTGTGCACAGTCGGCTCGCACGGCGTGGGCTGAGGACACATTAACAGAACCCCTAGACACCCAGAAGAATTTATCTTTTTTTACTTTTGTATGAACTCCCTCCCCTCTCCTGATTGTAAAAACCCCAAATAAATGTCCCAATTATTTTCAATTGCGTTTTGAGTGTGTTTTGTTGTTCAACTTGGTGGCGTGGAAACTCCACACCCTTGAGCCTGCTCCAATATATTTTTCCTTTACGAGACGTGCCCAGAAAGTGCATATTCGCGGTTCGAGCCGAGGCATCCAAGTGTAATAGGATGATAAAAATCATATATTCGCGTTGCCATGCATTATACATGTATGTAGTGAGATCAGATCAGCCAGCCTTGTCTGTTTCGCTGGATTCTAACAACACATCTATGCATTTACCCCCCCGTTTACCCCCCCCCCACCCCCCGAGTGAGTTTTATGGGGTATTTGTGAATGCCCCCCCCCCCCCGGCTACCAGGCTTCTCTCCGGCGTTACCGAGATTTAAACACATTTGCAAATGCGCCGGCGTTTCCCGTTCCGAATAAGCTGACATGTTTGTTTTCGGAATGGTCTCTCTCGCTCTCTCTGTCTCTCCCTCTGTCTCTCTCTCTCTCTCTCTCTCAGTCTCCTCTCTGTCTGACTGTCTGTCTATCTGTCTCTCTGTCTCTCTGTCTCTGTCTCTCTCTCTGGGTCATTATTTGGCGTCGGTAGCATGCAGAATAGGCCTCAGGAGTCGGGAGTCACAGTCGGCGCACATGCTTGTGACGTGGCATCGCTGAGACTCGTCTCACCCGCACCGCGGCGGTGTGTGACTCACGGTGCCACCGGGCGGGCGGACAGACGCTCCCCCATCAAAGCGACGGGGCAGGGTCATGAGTCATGAGTCCGACCGCCACATGGGTGCTACGGCGCATTTGACTCACTCTTAACATACTGACCGAGTCTTTGCGAACGTCCCGGGGTCGTCTTGTCAAAGCGGTTTGTTCAGACATTTTGTCATTGAAAAAAAGGGGGCCAGGTTAGGCCTACCTGGGTTGAACTCGAGCATGTTTCGACTGCACCGTATCTACAAGTGTTTGCATTTTAGTCACGAATGCATCGGCAATATGATCTATTCAGCAGATTCTGAATTGATGTGCTGTACATGACATTTACATTTTCATTTTCATGGACGTTTTTGTCCAAAGCGACTTACAAAGAGTACATTCGTTGAAGGAGACAGCAATATTTCACTGTGGTCTTTAAAGTCAAGAATAGAGTTGGTTTTCGAGCATTCATATTTGCAAGGCTAATAGAACGAGAGAGAGTCCGGGTGAACTCGCTTTATGTACGGCGGCATTTTGAAAGAATGTGATAAAGATTCCATATTGGACCTGTTGGATGTCTACCGTGGAGGAGAAGCATAGGGAACACGTAAGGTAACGGAGTCAAAAGTGTCGTCGTGAACAATCCAGAAGCCGCGTGGTGTGGCAATCGGTGGAGAGAGGGTTTTTTGCTCATAAACCATCCGTCCTTCACAGTCGCCGAGACGGATTCCGTGCGCTCTTTCCTACGAGGCTTGATGCATTGGAGTTTTTTATACAGTAGCTTTCCAGACTATTTACATTTCCCTGCGCGCAGCGCATTCGTTACGGCCGGCCGTAGTATATATGGGGCTCTTACATTATGCTGATTTAGCAGTTGTTGCTCAACCCCCAGCGCTCGCACTCCCATGGACTCATTTCAATCAATCATAATCCGCCGCGGTGTTTGGATCGGCGGGAAAATAAAAATAAAAAAAAAGATATTAATCACACGCAACCGAAAATGTAAAACTCTATGACAGCGTGTGTGTGCTTATGGGAAGGGAGGAGGGGTTTGTCTTTCAATGCCCTCCATCCATCCACACCCCTCCACGACCCCCCCCCACACACACACACACACACACAGAACTTTCAGCCAAGTATACCCACCACGCAGTGTGTGAAGGATTAGATGTTTCGTTGCCTCACCGCATTTACATATCGCCATACATTACTGTTGATGTGGGCCGTTTGTTCTCCTCTTGTGCAGCATCCTCCGGTTGCCGCGGCGATCCGCAGCTGTTGGAGTTCCACGCCCACAGCCAGTGCGCCCCCCCCCCCACCCCACCCTCCCTCCTCCCACCTAGCAGCACCCTTTTCCCTTTTTTGATGTCGAAACAGAATAAATCTCGAAAAATTGTAATTTAAATATTCATAAGGATCGTTTTTCTTGTACCCCCGGCCGTCGGTAATCGGCCGAAGAGATCGCTCTATTCCCGCTGTGGATTTTTTGGCAATTACCTCTCGTCATCACCTTCGAAGTCACTCCTCGCCACGCAGAGAGGGTGCTCGCCACCCCGGCGTTATTGCAGGGACCAGAAGAGGATCCGAGCTGATTAGATCACCCAGAAGCCAACGCTATTTCAGCAATAGAATAACCAAACAGCTCCTGCGTTAGCCGCCACAATTGCATTATTATGCCACGGCGGCGCGGCGCTATAAATGAATATTACAATTTTCCCTGTCGCCGCTGTGTCGCCTTATGCATAGCTGGGGCCTCATGAATGAGAGTTAAATAAATCTGCATACAAGGCATATATCTCGTTGGGAAGACACTTCTTGACGTTCGAGTGGCCTCTTGTTGGTCCAAAAAAGAGGGGCGGGCCTCGCCGGTGAGTTTCTCTCGCAGGCCCGCGACGATCGGGGTAAGGTTTAGCTGAGCTCGCGCTGCCGTGCCGGTTCACTTCTGCCAGCCAATCGCCCGCGGCCTCACGTTTCCAGCCCCCTGTCAAACGGCCATCACCGCGCCGACCAATGGGCATCCGGGTCCGCGGCGTGCGCCAAATGCCAAATGAAGTCGCCTAATTGGATTATTCCTTTGAGATGGCGCTCATCGCCAGTTGCCGGGCGAGCGACGCGTTTGGATTAATTTAGGCTTATTTATCCCATCGAACGGCCGGCCGGTTTTATTTAACACTCACGGCTTAATTAAGTCCAATTCAGTTTTGTGCGGCGCGCATAACGGACAACATTAAAAACTCAGATCACAACCTCCCACAGAGCCGCACGCTGGCCCGCTTCAAGGGTACCCGGTGCCCATTTAGTGAAATACACTCCGGCAAGAGGGAGCACACGGGGAACCGGCGAGTGACACTGATGCAGACTCCAGCGCAGCACACTGTGTGTCGAGGTGGGCTCCATATTCAGGTCGCTCCCTTGGGAAGAGGGGGGAAGAGGGCCTTGGAATAAATGAAGCCATGTATCACGCGGCCAATCAGTGCATCCCCGGCCAACGGTTGGGACGCAGGTGCCGCCTAGTATCCCCCATCCACCCTCCCCCAGTAATCCCAATTCTGAATGAGACTGGCCTGCCGAGGGCCTCCAGTGCGCCTCGCCTCAGTACATTACCAGCGGGCCATAAATCACAGCTGCACTTATATAACCCGTGTGAATATCAATAACCACACACTCCGGTAATAGAGAACAGCCATCCCGTACTCCCCCTCCACGCACCAAAGCCCCTCGGAGACCCCGCTCACCCGCCCGCACACACACACACACACACACACACACACACACACACACACACACACACACACACACACACACGCGAGGCAGCAACATCCCCGTCTTGTCACGTCTCGCGTGTTCCCTCCCAAATGTCCCGTGTCCCGGTGGTGGTGGCGGTGGCGGTGGGGAAGTCAGGTAATAAGGCCAGTGCTGCCGGTCACAAATACGTTGCCCTTATCAACTGGATGCCCTCCATTCTTTTCTCTTTCCTCCCCCCTCTCTCTCCTTCCATTCTGTTATTTCATTCCGTTCCATCGCAGCTTCCCATCCTTCCTTCCTTCCTTCCTTCCTTCCGAATCTCCTTTATTTACATACAGTGTGTGCAGTGCTGGTTTACCCAGCCGTGGAATGTATTTCTTTTTCTCTCTCTCTCTCTCTTTCTTTCTCCCCCGCCACTCAATCTATCTCCCTCTTTCTTTCTCTCTCGCTCTCTGTATTTCTCCCCCCCTCCATCTCTCTCTCTCTCTCTCTCTCTCTCTCTCTCTCTCTCTCTCTCTCTCTCTCCTTCTCTCTCCCCTCCTCCCTCTCTCTCTCTCTTTCTCCCTCCATCCCTCTCTCTCTCACTCTCTCTCTTTATCTCTGAGACTAGGACTGAGCATGCTCATTTCAGACAGCACAGCGAGTCCGACCGCCACATGGGTGCTACGGCGCATTTGACTCACTCTTAACATACTGACCGAGTCTTTGCGAACGTCCCGGGGTCGTCTTGTCACAGCGGTTTGTTCAGACATTTTGTCATTGAAAAAGGGGGCGAGGTTAGGCCTACCTGGGTTGAACTCGAGCATGTTTCGACTGCACCGTATCTACAAGTGTTTGCATTTTAGTCACGAATGCATCGGCAATATGATCTATTCAGCAGATTCGGAATTGATGTGCTGTACATGACATTTACATTTTCATTTTCATGGACGTTTTTGTCCAAAGCGACTTACAAAGAGTACATTCGTTGAAGGAGACAGCAATATTTCACTGTGGTCTTTAAAGTCAAGAATAGAGTTGGTTTTCGAGCATTCATATTCGCAAGGCTAATAGAATGAGAGAGAGTCCGGGTGAACTCACTTTATGTACGGCACATTTGGAAAGAAATGTGATAAAGATTCATACGGACCCTGTTGGATGTTTACCGTGGAGGAGAAGCATAGGGGAACACGTAAGGTAACGGGAGTCAAAAGTGTCGTCGTGAACAATCCAGAAGCAGCGTGGTGTGCAATGCGGTGGAGAGAGTGTTTTTGCTCATAAACCATCCGTCCTTCACAGTCGCCGAGACGGATTCCGTGCGCTCTTTCCTACGAGGCTTGATGCATTGGAGTTTTTATACAGTAGCTTTCCAGACTTATTTACATTTCCTGCGCGCGCCATTCGTTACGGCCGGCCGTAGTATATACGGGGCTCTTACATTATGCTGATTTACAGTTGTTGCTCAACCCCCGCGCTCGCACTCCCATGGACTCATTTCATCATCATAATCCGCCGCGGTGTTTGGATCGGCGGGAAAATAAAATAAAAAAAAGATATTAATCACACGCAACCGAAAATGTAAAACTCTATGACAGCGTGTGTGTGCTTATGGGAAGGGAGGAGGGGTTTGTCTTTCAATGCCCTCCATCCATCCACACCCCCTCCACGACCCCCCCACACACACACACACACACACAGAACTTTCAGCCAAGTATACCCACCACGCAGTGTGTGAAGGATTAGATGTTGCGTTGCCTCACCGCATTTACATATCGCCATAATTACTGTTGATGTGGGCCGTTTGTTCTCCTCTTGTGCAGCATCCTCCGGTTGCCGCGGCGATCCGCAGCTGTTGGAGTTCCACGCCCACAGCCAGTGCAACCCGCACCCCCACCCCCCACCCTCCCTCCTCCCACCTAGCAGCACCCCTTTTCCCTTTTTTGATGTCGAAACAGAATAAAATCTCGAAAATTGTAATTTAAATATTCATAAGGATCGTTTTTCTTGTACCCCGGCCGTCGGTATCGGCGAAGAGATCGCTCTATTCCCGCTGTGGATTTTTGGCAATTACCTCTCGTCATCACCTTCGAAGTCACTCCTCGCCACGCAGAGAGGGTGCTCGCCACCCCGGCGTTATTGCAGGGACCAGAAGAGGATCCGAGCTGATTAGATCACCCAGAAGCCAACGCTATTTCAGCAATAGAATAACCAAACAGCTCCTGCGTTAGCCGCCACAATTGCATTATTATGCCACGGCGGCGCGGCGCTATAAATGAATATTACAATTTTCCCTGTCGCCGCTGTGTCGCCTTATGCATAGCTGGGGCCTCATGAATGAGAGTTAAATAAATCTGCATACAAGGCATATATCTCGTTGGGAAGACACTTCTTGACGTTCGAGTGGCCTCTTGTTGGTCCAAAAAAAGAGGGGCGGGCCGATCGGGGTAAGGTTAGCTGAGCTCGCGCTGCCGTGCCGGTTCACTTCTGCCAGCCAATCGCCCGCGGGCCTCACGTTTCCAGCCCCCTGTCAAACGGCCATCACCGCGCCGACCAATGGGCGTCCGGGTCCGCGGCGTGCGCCAAATGCCAAATGAAGTCGCCTAATTGGATTATTCCTTTGAGATGGCGCTCATCGCCAGTTGCCGGGCGAGCGACGCGTTTGGATTAATTTAGGCTTATTTATCCCATCGAACGGCCGGCCGGTTTTATTTAACACTCACGGCTTAATTAGGTCCAATTCAGTTTTGTGCGGCGCGCATAACGGACAACATTAAAAACTCAGATCACAACCTCCCACAGAGCCGCACGCTGGCCCGCTTCAAGGGTACCCGGTGCCCATTTAGTGAAATACACTCCGGCAAGAGGGAGCACACGGGGAACCGGCGAGTGACACTGATGCAGACTCCAGCGCAGCACACTGTGTGTCGAGGTGGGCTCCATATTCAGGTCGCTCCCTTGGGAAGAGGGGGGAAGAGGGCCTTGGAATAAATGAAGCCATGTATCACGCGGCCAATCAGTGCACATCCCCGGCCAACGGTTGGGACGCAGGTGCCGCCTAGTATCCCCCATCCACCCTCCCCCAGTAATCCCAATTCTGAATGAGACTGGCCTGCCGAGGGGCCTCCAGTGCGCCTCGCCTCAGTACATTACCAGCGGGCCATAAATCACAGCTGCACTTATATAACCCGTGTGAATATCAATAACCACACACTCCGGTAATAGAGAACAGCCATCCCGTACTCCCCCTCCACGCCCACCCCCCCCCCTGCCCCCCATGCCCCTCCACACGCACCACACACACACACACACACACACACACACACACACACACACACACACACGCGCGAGGCAGCAACATCCCCGTCTTGTCACGTCTCGCGTGTTCCCTCCCAAATGTCCCGTGTCCCGGTGGTGGTGGCGGTGGCGGTGGGGAAGTCAGGTAATAAGGCCAGTGCTGCCGGTCACAAATACGTTGCCCTTATCAACTGGATGCCCTCCATTCTTTTCTCTTTCCTCCCCCCTCTCTCTCCTTCCATTCTGTTGCTTCATTCCGTTCCATCGCAGCTTCCCATCCTTCCTTCCTTCCTTCCTTCCGAATCTCCTTTATTTACATACAGTGTGTGCGGTGCTGGTTTACCCAGCCGTGGAATGTATTGACAAATCGGATGCATTTTTCTTTCTTTTTCTCTCTCTCTCTCTCTTTCTTTCTCCCCCCTTTCAATCTATCTCCCTCTTTCTTTCTCTCTCGCTCTCTGTAATTCTCCCACCTCCATCTCTCTCTCTCTCTCTCTCTCACTCCCCCTCCATCCCTCTCTCTCCCCCTCTCTCTC
>PIJE02001606.1:0-15000 GCA_002895965.2 Coryphaenoides rupestris
TGTAGACAAGACTATGTGTAGAAACAAGACTATGTGTAGACAAGACTATGTGCAGAAAAGACTATGTGTAGACAAGACTATGTGTAGACAAGACTATGTGTAGACAAGACTATGTGTAGACAAGACTATGTGTAGACAAGACTATGTGTAGACAAGACTATGTGTAGACAAGACTATGTGTAGACAAGACTATGTAGAAAAGACTATGTGTAGACAAGACTATGTGTAGACAAGACTATGTAGAAAAGACTATGTGTAGACAAGACTATGTGTAGACAAGACTATGTGTAGACAAGACTATGTGTAGACAAGACTATGTGTAGACAAGACTATGTGTAGACAAGACTATGTGTAGACAAGACTATGTGTAGAAAAGACTATGTGTAGACAAGACTATGTGTAGACAAGACTATGTGCAGACAAGACTATGTGTAGACAAGACTATGTGTAGACAAGACTATGTGTAGACAAGACTATGTAGACAAGACTATGTGTAGACAAGACTGTGTAGACAAGACTATGTGTAGACAAGACTATGTGTAGACAAGACTATGTGCAGACAAGACTATGTGTAGACAAGACTATGTGTAGACAAGACTATGTGTAGACAAGACTATGTGTAGACAAGACTATGTGTAGACAAGACTATGTGTAGACAAGACTATGTGTAGACATCTCCTCTGTACAGTAGAATATCTACAGCCTAGAAGCGATCGCTCGAATAATATCACTTATTATGATTATGATTATCATTATTATTATTATTATTATTATTATTATTATGATGATGATGACGCGGTGGTGTTTCATGTTCGCCGGCATAAACGTGATCTCATGGCAACGTGAGTAAACAACACGAGTAAAACAAACAAGAAAACATCAAAACAAGACGAGGCAAACAACAACGACAACCACCACCATAATAATAATAATAATAATAATAATAATAGTAATAATAATAATAATAAAAGTAGTAATAATAATAATAATAATAAAAGTAATAAAATAAAAATAATGAAAGTGCGGAATAAAAAAAGTTGTGAAGGGGGACATGCAGCACTTGCCTGTAATGCGTCCAAAATAATAATACTAATAATAATATTAATAATAATAATAATACAAAGTAATCGGAGGTGAGAAGACGACCGACGCGCTCCGACCGACCGACGCGCTCCGGGCTCCTGGGGGCCGCGCTGTGAGAGGAGGAGGAGGAGGAGGAGAGCTGAGGGGCCCGGGAGTGTGAGGAGCCGCGGTTGCATCAGCCCGCTTATATACTGCTGGTCTGCTGCTGCTGGTCTGCTGCTGCTGCTGCTGCTGGTCTGCTGCTGCTGGGAGGGAACGGGAATGCGGAACGAACAGTGCGGCTCCACACACACACACACACACTCTCTCTCTCTCTCTCTCTCCCTCTCCCTCTCTCTCTCTATGTCTCCCTCTCTCTCTCTCTCTCTCTCTCTCTCTCTCTCTCTCTATGTCTATGTCTCTCTCTCTCAGACGTAAGCGTGGATGAAAATAAAAAATAATGTCGGAGAGGAGGAGGGCTGGATTTAGATGAGAGAGAGACATAGAGACAGAGAGAGAGAGAGAGAGAGAGAGAGACCCCGGGGTGTGTGTTGTGTTGCTCCACCCCTAGCAACCGGAGACACACACACACACACGGGAGGGAGGGAGGGAGGGAGAGATATATATATATATATATATTTATTATTATATATTTATTATTATATATCTTTGTTATAGAATATCTGCAAATGTACATTTGTAAATCGACAATTGTAAATTAGATTAGTTTTGTTTTTGTTTTTATTTACCACCATTTACCAAGCTCTTCAATTTGAAATTGAATTGAATTTCATTTCATTTCATTGAGAGAGAGACAGAGAGAGAGAGAGAGAGACGGACAGAGAGAGAGAGAAAGACAGACAGACAGATAGAGAGAGAGAGAGAGAGACAGAGAGAGAGAGAGAGAGAGACAGACAGACAGACAGACAGAGACAGAGAGAGACACACAGACAGAGAGAGAGACTGGCAAGCCAGGCTGCTTATAAAAAGGCTAATAAATAAACAAGGCTGCTGTAATAAACACATTTTACGTTTTATCGATTGACGAGTTACTTTATTCCTGGTTTATGATGTCACTGACTATTACATTTCGAAGGGGATTCATTCACACGACCAGTCTCTTATATAAACCTGACGGATGGAGGTAAATGATCCCTATTATGTAGTAAAAGATTGGTTAAAAGCCATGGTAGTGTATCCATCGACATTTAAAGTATATTCAAGTGCAGTAAACTAATAATGTAGGCTATATAAATAATGATCATAGGCCTCATAAGAAGCCTTATATTGGCACTCTGCTATTTAAAAAAAAAAGCTTATTTCCTTCAGGACTCATGAGTTTAGCCCTATAGCCTAAATGCTTATGCTTATATTATTAGTCATTATTGAAAAATTAAAGCTGATTTCTGATTGATTTATAGGTACAGTAGGCTCCAGTGGCTTGGCGTTGAATAAATTAGTCCACATTGTTGTAATAGTCCAACACGGTTACTAGAGACGTCCCTTGTCCACAGAGTGGGTGTGGTGGGCAGCCTTAACCACTTTTCATCGTGAATAAAAGAATCTACTCTTCATTATTCATCTGCAGAATACATATTTGGGGTTGTTGCCATGTAACCATTATCTTCGGGACTGCAGGGAAAAGTGTAACTGTGGGTGTTGTTAATCCTTATTTTAAGTACTCACAGCACCCTGAACACAAGAGCGGCCCTGAGTGAACTGAAGTCCAACAAAACTCGAATAAACACAAATGTCGTCGAGCACAAGAATGACAACACAACGTGGACTCTATCGGCCTGCACTTCACCTCGACGAGAACGAGGGATCATGGGTCATGAATGAGTTGTCGCACGGCTCGAAATGACAGATTTGTACGTTGCCATTTCAAACACGTCCACCTGGAGCGAGCAGCTGACGGCCGCCCGAAATACCGTCACCACGCCGACGCTCTTGGATTCTAATTCGGTGCTCCTGTGATTTATGTCCATAGCATCTGAGGGTGGGGGGTGGGGGGGGGGGGGGGTCTGTGTGTCTGTGTGTGTGTGTCTGTGTGTGTGTGTGTGTGTGTGTGTGTGTGTGTGTACATGTGAGAGAGAATGGTGGGGGGGGGGGGGGTGTTTGGTTGGTGTATGTGTGTGTGTGTGTGTGTGAGAGAGAGAGAGAGCGAGAGAGAATGTGTGTGTGTGTGTGTTGAGGGGGGTTAGTTCTGTGTCATAGATGACTAATGTATGATAGGGAAATAGAACTAAATGAGGGAGAACTAAATGGATTATATATATATATATATATATATATATATATAATCCATATATGTATTCATGTTTGATGTTTGAAAAGTGTGACATCCATAGCTTATTAGATCACAGCGGTGGAGAGCATCCTGACACGTTCGGCAACAGCTCCTCTCAGGACAGGAGGGCTCTGCAGACAGTAGTGAGTTCGGCTGAACGCACTATTGGCACTACACTCCCCACCCCGGCAGGACCTGTACTCCCAGGAGGTTGTGAACGCAGGGCCTGCAGCATCGTGAAAGGATCCTCCCCACCTCCTGCAGGAGACCTGTACTCCAAGGAGGTGTGGGAACCAGGGCCTGCCAGCATCGCGAAGGATCCTCACCACCCTGCAGTGACGCTGTACTCCAGGAGTGTGAAGCCGGAGGCCTGCAGCACGCGTGAAAGGATCTTCACCACCCTGCAGGACCTGTACTCCAGGGAGGTGTGGAACCAGGGCCTGCAGCATCGTGAAGGATCCTCACCACCCTGCAGGACCTGTACTCCAGGAGGTGTGTGGAACCGGAGCCTGCAGCATCGTGAAGGATCCTCCCCACCCTGCAGGACCTGTACTCCAGGAGGTGTGTGGAACGGAGGCCTGCAGCATCGTGAAGGATCCTCCCCACCCTGCAGGACCTGTACTCCAGGAGGTGTGGTGGAGCCAGGGCCTGCAGCATCGTGAAGGATCCTCACCACCCCAACAACAACCTGTTCCAACTGTTCTGCGGTCATGCAAGCGCCTCCGCAGTCACGCTGCTAGAACAGAGAGACTAAAACGGAGGTTGTTTCCGCAGGCCGTCAGGACTGTGAACTCTGACCTGACCAGGGCCGCCCCCCACTGTCCCCCCCCCCCCCCCCTCCCCCATGCACACACTTACATACATAGTTAGTACACAGTACATGCACTCACATAGTTTCACTACATAACTTATGACAGAATCTATGACATACGTACATGCAATCATGCATGGTCTGTACTCACCTTATTGTATAAGTTTTTCCATATTTTTTTGTTCTTTGTTGATATGTTTACATGTCTCATCCCGATGGTCTTTTTGCAGTTAATATTGTGGATATTCTGATCCCTCCAATTTGTGATATTTGTATTGCATTGTTCTGTTGCACATTCCGCTGGGCATCGCCACTGTTTCATTTCACTGTGTATGTGACAATTCAACTCCTTGAACCTTGAATCGCTTGTCACGTCATGGAGAACAGGGCTGTCGTCCAAAACTGTGTTCAAAACTTTTCACTGTTGTTTCTGGGAGCTGCACTAGCCAAGCACAACAGTGGCTAAACATTGGTATTTTGAGTCCTATTCAATTTGTAACAGCGCCCCACTTGAAGTTATTGTTGTGATTGTATATTAAATCAGCCTTCACACGAGATGACAAAGCGTGAGCGCTCAGTTTAGAAAATCAATTTATTGCTAGCATGGTGCTGTCCTTAATTTCCTTCTGTGCCTGTTTTGCTATGAATAATAAAGTGTGCAGCACATGAATTTAGCAGTTCTGTCAAATGCATGCATGCAATATTCTTACAGTCGGAACATGCCAATCATCTCAATAATAAATGAACATAATAATGCATTCCCCACCAAAAAACAGCATTATGATTAACATCTTTCCACGCAAGCGTTTACAGACGCGCGCTTTCATGCAATATGCTCATATAATATGAACTGTCTCTGCTCGAGTGCTCTTATCTGATGTGTGTTTTGTACAACCTCAACGGAAACCCCCTCCAAACATCTACCTCCAGACGCGACCGTGACTCACATCTGACCACAACGGAGACGCCAGAGACGTATCTTATTTTTACCTTGACTTCGTTCTTTATTTCCATCTTTCCTTCCTTTTTTGCAACTGTAAAATCATCTCTGACGGTTGGCATCCACGACGCCGTGTCGCTAAATTGAAAAAAAAAATGTGGAGAGGCTAAAAGTGGATAACAGAAGTTATCAGTTGCACAATCCTGGGCATTTACTTCTGGCATATTCTCGTATAACGACCGATTACAATGGTTTGTCATACGCCCGGCACATCGTCTACCACACCACGCACTACCCTGCAGCAAGGCACATCTGGACACCTTTTGTATTTGTGCCGACACCACCACAAACGTATACAAATAAAAACTGTGTGCACATACACACACACACCACACACACACACACACACACACACACACACACACACACACACACACACTCACACACACACACACACACCACGTCATAACCTCTCTTCCTTCTCCTTCTCCTGCTTCTCCTTCCTTATGTATCTCTTACACAACGAGATAGACATTTGCTCAAACTGCTGAGCTCGGCTGTCGGCTGTATACAGTCGATAGCGTTAATAACAAAAGCCTTCTCTCATTCAAGTCTTGAATGTGCGGATTTATATATATATATATACAGTATATTATTGTTATTATAGGGCTTTTTATCCAGAAAAACTGTGTCGTCCCCTGTTTATTATATTGTTTGTGTTCACAGGCCTTCGTCTTGGTCTCTGCAATATGGCGGCGACGTAGATGTTCACAATCCAAAGACCAAAACACGCTGTCTATATTGTGGATATATCGGCCTTGTGCCTTTGGCTCCTTGGAGACATGATGGATCCCCTCTCCCCTGCCTGCACACACCAGGTGCTCTGAGGTACGACGTCAAGTCTCACAGTATCTCACAGTATCTTCCAACCGTTGTACTTGTTAACTGTAGTTTTGTTGGGGGTTTTTTTACCTGCAACACCTCATAGTATATTTTATTCACTTGCCTTTGCCCCTCCCAGTACGTATATAGACGGCACTCGCCTTGTCGTAAGAATTTCAACAGACAGAATGACCGTGTGTGTGTTTCTGCACATTCCATAATAAAACACCTTGGACCACCGGCCAGACACAGCTTGTGTATAACCCGGGCTTGGAGTAACCAGGGTGGGTTACCATTGGCACTGCCGCCATTAGTAGTATCAGTTATAGATAGTCCCACCAACATGCATCCTGCAAGCTGGGAGAAGTGAGCAGCAACAATAGTCCTCCATTCCCCTCCTATTCTGGGGCCCTTGAGTCCGGGCCCCTGACAGTGTGGTCATTATATACAATTCCATGTCTTCATTAATTCCACTTCAGGGTGGCAGCGGTATCTCTCTCTCTCTCTCTCTCTCTCTCTCTCTCTCCCTCTCTCTTCCTCCCTCTCTCCCTCTCTGTCTCTCTCCCCCTCTCTCTCTCTCCCTCCCTCCCTCTCTCTCTCTCTCGCTGTCTCTCTCCCTCCCCCCTCCACATGGTGTCACAGTAGAGATCATGTAAGCCACCCGTCCTTTTAAAAAGCATATGACAGTGACTTTAGCTCGCCCGTGTGACTGTCACACCTCTCTGAGAAACTGTCACGGTGCGCAGGAAACTACGCGGTCACAGCAGGATGGCTGAGGGGATGATGGCGTACACGGGGAAAAAAGATATATAAAGTGGAACATGAAAGTTGATGCAGCAGTGTGTTAATGTTGTACGGGGTGATGTCATCGTGGAACTTCATAGTATCATACTATTTTAATATATGACAGATAGATAGGTATACAGATAGAGATACTGTATGTATGAGGATGAGATAGATAGATATGAGAGAGATAAAGAGAGAGAGAGAGACAGAGAGAGAGAGACAGAGAGAGACAGACAGATAGACAGACAGACAGACAGTAACTCTGTACTTTAGCGCCCTCTCCTGTGTCATGTTGGTGCAGAACGACCTTGCAGAAGTTGCAACGAACAGTTGTCTCGAAGTCTCAAAAGTATTTAGTTTAGTATTAAAGCTTAGTGCACAGAAAAAAAATACAATTATACTTCGTATCATCATAAAGGGCAAGATAACGCACACTTCTTTGAGTGGAATGATGCTCTGCAATATCCACAGTATTATATATTAAATATTGTATTAATAAGTTGTTTGTGTTTTGTTTTGTTTTGTTTGTGTTTCGTTTTGTTTTCTTCGAAAACAACCTTCCTGTCTTTTTCCGGGAACATGTGTTTTATTTTTATTTTTATTTATTTATTTATAAAAAAAAATTGCTTGCTCGAAACGTGACACCGTCTCCATGGAAACAAAACAACTGCATTTTCCAAATATGGTCAAGGAAGTGAAACGTCATCGCGTCGTGACGTAGCTTCGAGACGCTGCTGCTGGTCTGCTGCTGCTGCTGCTGCTGCTGCTGCTCTGCTGCTGCTGCTGCTGTGTTATGAATAAAGAATCACCAACTTGCTATTTACTGCTACGACTGTTTATGCATTTTGCTATTTTAATCGCACTGGAAATTTACATATTGACAAGATGCCGTTTTGCACGATGTAATGCAATGCAATTTTAAATACAATAGCAAAACAACCAAAAACTGATTCATTTTCTTTATTTTCCATTTTCAGCTATATATATATATTATTTTTTTTGCATCTGATTAAGTAAAAAAATAAACTATGCCATAAAATACATCTGGATAAAATACATGACAGGATGGTTTCATGGAAGTCCATGGACACCGTACAGTATGATGATAGTTGTATATGCTACACTGGTCAACCTGTGGTTTTTTCACTTATCACAACACAACTTGTAAACAGTATTCACATCGTATTTAGAACGGCCTATATAGGTTCACATTACATTTAGGGATGAACAAAATGCAAAGTTTGACGTTCAAATGATTCTCTTGTCTTTTTTTTTGTTGCATGCATACTTTTAGATACCGGCATGAGATATCATTCCAGAGGATTAACAGCTCTCACTGCCATTTGCACCATGGATGGAAGGAAGATTGGGCCATGTTACACGGCTGTTACACGGCTGTTACACGGCTACGCAAAACAAAAAGGTCACAGAAATACCTCGATGTGAAGTTCCATACAACATCGACACATCAGCACTACAAAACAGTATTGGAGAGAGGGGGAGAGAGAGGTAGAGAGAGAGGGAGAGGGGGGTGGAGAGAGAGAGAAGGGGGGAGAGAGAGAGAGAGAGAGAAGGAGAAAGGAGAGAGGGGGGGGGCAGAGAGAGGGGAGAGAGAGAGAGAGTTAGAGAAAAGGGGACAGGCTGAGAGAGAGAGGAGAGAGAGATAGAGAGAGATAGAGAGAGAAATAGAGAGAGAGAGACAGAGGGGGGGGGAGAGAGAGAGGGGGAGAGAGAGAGAGGGGAGAGAGGGGGAGAGAGAGTTAGAGAGAAAGGGACAGGCAGAGAGAGAGAGAGAGGGGGGGCAGGGAGAGAGAGAGAGACTCTAGCTTGCTGGTCATAAAACCATTGACTGTCGTGTTATAATAAATTGGTTGCATAACGAGCTTATTCTGCATTCACAAGGCCAGCAGCGTGGGGGAGTTCAGACTGTCCTTGGTGAACTCGCCGGGGGCCCCGAGGCCCCTGAGGGCCAGGCAGTCGTCCTCCGTCTGCAGGGAGTCGAACTCGGAGCCGCTGAAGGAGAACATGGATCGGTAGCCGTCACCACCACCGCCGCCGCACGTGGGGCTGGAAGACACCAGGGGTGTGCTCAGAGACTCCAGGTCGTTGGCCACCGAGCGGTACAGCGTCTCCCAGTCAGGGAGGCCAAAGGCGCCCCCGAGGTCGATGTCGGGCACCGAGGCCGCCACCACCGCCACCACCGCCTCCTCCTCCTCCTCCTCCGTGGCCGTCAGCTCCAGGCTGGGCACCAGGTCGTCCAGGTCGTCGCCCTTCAGGTCCTCCAGGGGCTCTACCTCCTCCTCCCCCTCCTCCTCCTCCTCCACCTCCTCCACCTCCTCCTGGGCGCTAGAGCAGAGCAGGATGTTGGAGTTACCCAGGATGGCGGTCGCGGCGGCGGCGGCGCAGGGGAGGTGGTCCATGTCCTGGTGGGATCCGGTGGGGCTGTCCAGCAGGAGGGACAGGCTGCTGCTGCTGGTGGCGCTGTTGCTGTTGCTGTTGCTGTTGCTGTTGCCCTCTGAGAGGCTGTCACTCAACATGGTGAGCAACTGCGGCGGCGGCGGCGTTGGGGGCGGAGAGGTTGGAGGATCCTGATGCATGGGACTCACGTCCTCATCGTCACCCTCATCATCATCAGCAGCAGCAGCAGCAGCAGCAGCATCATCACCACCCACCCCCTCCTCCTCCTCCTCCTCTAACTCGTTCTCCATCACGTCCTCGTCCCCGCGGTGGTGGTGATGGTGGTGATGGTGATGGTGGTGGTGGTCGTCGTCGGGGTGCAGCGTGCACGAGTGCGCGGCGAGGACGTGCTGGAGCCGCGCTTTCTCTCTGTGGAGCTCGGCTATCTCCGTCTGCAGGGCCGACTTCTCCTCCTCCAGAGAGTCGGTCTCCTGTCGCGCGGGTGAGGAAGGAAGGAAGGAAGGAAGGAAGGAAGGAGTCGTTATAATAGGCCTATAGTTAGAATGCATTGTAATAAAATAAAATAAAGAGATGCACACGTTAAAGAAAAGGTGAGCTGGTTAGTTAAGGTGAGATGATGTAAGGCTGTAAGTATGCTCACGGCTTGCAGCGTGTCCGTGAGTTCCCTCCGTCTGTTGCGACACTTTGCTGCGGCAATCTTATTCCTCTCCCTCCTGATCTTCCTCCTCTCATCCTCCTCCTTGGACGGCTAAAATCCATCACACCCAAAAAAATAAATGTCTTATGAATAAATGCCCGTTCTGCTGCAGAATCTTGCAGCGTCGGCGTTTGCCTGCCAACAATTCAGCTGAATGGATGCGGTGGAGGCGCTACGCTGAGAATAAAGCCCCCCCCCCCCCCCCCCTGCCTACAGACATTACTGACTATACACAGTAATATCTGACTATAGACAGTAATATCTGACTATACACAGTAATATCTGCCTATAGACAGTAATATCTGCCTG
This sequence comes from Coryphaenoides rupestris, assembly GCA_002895965.2. NCBI lineage: Eukaryota > Metazoa > Chordata > Actinopteri > Gadiformes > Macrouridae > Coryphaenoides > Coryphaenoides rupestris. The sequence goes on from PIJE02001606.1 coordinate 10,196, forward strand.
TAGACAGTAATATCTGCCTATAGACAGTAATATCTGACTATACACAGTAATATCTGCCTATAGACAGTAATATCTGACTATACACAGTAATATCTGCCTATAGACAGTAATATCTGACTGTAGACAGTAATATCTGACTATACACAGTAATATCTGCCTATAGACAGTAATATCTGACTAGATACACAGTAATATCTGCCTATAGACAGTAATATCTGACTATACACAGTAATATCTGCCTATAGACAGTAATATCTGCCTGTAGACAGTAATATCTGACTATAGACAGTAATATCTGACTATACACAGTAATATCTGCCTATAGACAGTAATATCTGCCTGTAGACAGTAATATCTGACTATAGACAGTAATATCTGCCTATAGACAGTAATATCTGACTATACACAGTAATATCTGCCTATAGACAGTAATATCTGCCTGTAGACAGTAATATCTGACTATAGACAGTAATATCTGACTATACCACAGTAATATCTGCCTATAGACAGTAATATCTGCCTGTAGACAGTAATATCTGACTATAGACAGTAATATCTGCCTATAGACAGTAATATCTGACTATACACAGTAATATCTGCCTATAGACAGTAATATGTGACTATACACAGTAATATCTGCCTATAGACAGTAATATCTGACTATACACAGTAATATCTGCCTATAGACAGTAATATCTGCCTGTAGACAGTAATATCTGACTATAGACAGTAATATCTGCCTGTAGACAGTAATATCTGACTATAGACAGTAATATCTGACTATACACAGTAATATCTGCCTGTAGACAGTAATATCTGACTGTAGACAGTAATATCTGACTATACACAGTAATATCTGCCTATAGACAGTAATATCTGACTATACACAGTAATATCTGCCTATAGACAGTAATATCTGACTGTAGACAGTAATATCTGACTATAGACAGTAATATCTGACTATACACAGTAATATCTGCCTATAGACAGTAATATCTGACTATAGGCATCCTCGTATATTCATGCATATTCGACTATTACTGCAAAATATAGCACCGATAAGGGTGTGGGGGGAGGGGGGGGGGGGGGGGCATACCTTGTCTTTCTTTCCCTTCTTGCCGTGCTCCTTCGAGCGGGCTTTAGCTCTAGCGGCTCCGGGGGATGGGGATGGAGAGTCGGTGGTGGTGCTGGTGGTGGTGCTGGTGCTGGTGGTGGTGCTAATGAGAGTCGGCTGCACCATCCACCTCAGATCCGGGGACGTGGAGATGGCAGTCACCGTCGGAACAAAGGAGTCACTTAGTGCACTTGTTTCGGAGTCCTGTTTAAAAAAACATTATTTGATGTTTTATTTATTTCATATCACATGGTGTGGTGGTGGCGGTGGTGGATGCTGGTGATGGTGGTGGTGGTGGTGGTGGAGGTGGAGGTGATGATGGTGACGGTGGTGGTGGTGGTGATGATGATGATGTGAGCAGTGATGCAGTTTTCCGTCTGCTTGTCCACAAAGGAATTCCAGAGGATAAAATATTCTCACAAAAATCTACCAATCAGACACGACACTGTCACAACATTTAATTTCGACATTTAATATCAATGTTGGGTTTTTTCATTGCCGACGTCCTCTCGTTTAGCGTTATACTATTCAGAGAGGTCACGACCAACACTGGAAGTCTTATTGCCTATAGGGCTCTAGGATTCTTCTTCTAAGTCTATGCACATCCACAGAGGCTTTCATTGTTATTAATTATTGTCTCTTCATTGTGATTTCCCCTGCAGAAATGCCCCTTTTTTTTCTCGTTGTTTTTGCTGTTTTGAACAGAATTTTTTTCTTGCACCAAATCAATAGGCACATAGATAATGATGTATTTTCTTCCTATCTCCTTCTTCTACGTTTTTAATGTGAATAATATGAATAATGTATATCCGTGAATACCTTGGTGCTGTGGTCCATGGGCGATGATGAGTCTAGAGGAGGAGGATGCTGAGGATGCTGGTGCTGATGCTGGCTGTCCCCACCACGCGATGCTGATGTGCTTCTACAGCTGGATCCCGGGTACATCTCGTCAGACCAAATCTACAACATAAAGCCACTATATATATACATATATATATATAGATATAGATATAGATATATACTCATAGGCCTATTGTCTTGTATTGTATTGTAATACAACTTCGACGACCCCTATAATTCGTCCAGTTAGGCTTAACAAAACTTAGAACTCAGTGCAGGACTGCTGTGCCTTTTATAGTGAGTGGGAATTTTATGAATGAAATTTATGTGTGTGTGTGTGTGGGGGGGGGGGGGGGCGGGGGTGAGGAGTGTATGGGTGGTGGTGGTGGACCAAACCATCTCCAATACAGATAAGGTGTAAAAGTCTTGAATTGGATTCGTAGTTTAACACTTGGAGGGATAAACATCACATCACATCACAATCTACTTGCTTTTTTAAAATGTTTTACACACCAGAAATATGAGACTATTCTTTGATCTTAAAATAGCTTAACATATAGTACAGAGACACCCCCCCCCCATGTTTGAAGCAGTAGGCCTGCTCCACCCTCCAGCCTCCACCGTCCAAACGACGTCACTTCACGTATGCAGCATCTGGCTGTGACAAAACATCTTACGAGATCCTTCAAATAATGCATGCAATTTATGACAAAATGCATCACACCATCTGTACAAGAGAACAATGGACACGTGATCGACCTGATTCACACGATGAAACAATAGCCTAATTCCAAAAATATATAATGAACCAATATATACAACCAACGTATAATTAGTCAAATGTATCAATCATGGGGCATATAGTGCTTGTCTATAAAAATACAAAACGACAGACCGGTTATATTATATTATATTATATTATATTATATTATGCATGTGGGCTCGGGGTTTGACGACATTGAATATGACATATCACACATAATGGCTATTTTTAACAATAAGTGCGCCTATTTTATTTCTGACCGCCGGAGCGCTCCAGCAACAGACTTGTGTCGCTGTAGTAAAGCAGCCAATCGCCAAGTAGACCAGCCGAGCCATATATGGTGTTTCCTGTTCACTCGGGAGCACTTGGCCACACACACACACACACACGCACGCACACACACACACTCTCTGTCTCTCACACACGCACGCACACACACACACACTCTCTGTCTCTCTCTCACACACACACACATACTCTCTTTCTCTCACACACGCACGCACACACACGCAACACACACACTCTGTCTCTCTCTCACACACACACACATACTCTCTGTCTCTCACACACGCACGCACACACACACACACGCACGCACACACACACACTCTGTCTCTCTCACACACACACACACACATTCTCTGTCTCTCACACACGCACAAACTCTGTCTCTCTCACACACACGCACACACACACACACACACACACTCTGTCTCTCTCACACACGCACGCACACACACACACGCGCACACACACACACACACACACACACACACACACACACACACACACACACACACACACACACTGAGAACGCTCAGCAGGCACACTACTGGGCATTAGCCCATGTTCCTGCAACATAATAAAAATCCCAAAGTTTCCATGAGAAACAAAATGAAATGGTCGAGCGAGGAACCACACACGTGACTACCATTAAAGGCTAATGAATGAATGAATATGTCACGTGATCCCGCCCCCCGCCCGGGTGGTCCCAGAAATCCTCTCAAGTGAAAGTGAGAGAGAGACAAGAAAGCGCTTCTCTCCGCAGCTTTGCTCTTCCCGGCAGCCACGCCCCCCTTGCTGGATTTACTGGCACGCTATTGGTGGGGGTGACTGCAGACCAGGGGGAGGGGGGGGGGGGCTTGGTCAGACACGAAAGACCCCCCCACACACACCCACCCAAAAAACACACACACACACACACACACACACACACACACACACACACACACACACACACAATCACTCCCCATAAACACAGCAACATGGGAGCATGGAGGTTATTTTTAGACTGTAGTGACATCAGTGTGTCATGTTTGGGTTTGGGCAGCAGGAATGCTTGATATTCTGGATTATATACCGTGAGAAATGAAATGCAGAAGAGATTCAAGAACTTTAATGCTCACATACACATACAGGATATGCAGTGAAATGAAAAAGGTGGAATGTGCAGTTAACACCTATTCGTGTTATGAATAATTGACTGTGCCTATCTATAGACTACTTCAATTCATTGTTATCAAGTGTATAGTCTTGTACTTTTTATTGTACTTGTACTTCCTCTTGTACTTATCTTGTTATTTTATTGTATTGTATTTTTGTATTTTTATTTATTATAAATATAAAAAAATATATTATTCTACTGTTTATTTCTCGACTGTTTTATTATATTGCTATGCAACCTGGCACAAGAATTTCCTTCGGGATGAATAAAGTTCTATCTTGTTGTGTTATGTACAAGATATGTTATCTAATCTACTTTCAGACTGTCTACATGAATCAAATAATCGATAAAGTGAAACACAATAGGCTGTTTGTAGGCTTTTTATTTGAATGTGTATTTTCAACCTGGATAGACATTATTTTTTATTGTGCATGAAAAACAAAAAAAGATAAATTTATAAAAATTTAATTATGAAATAAAATTTATATTAATGCTTTTGGTGTTTGGACATGACCCGGTCATCCCGCTGTGAACTGAATAAAAATTTCCCAACAGAAGCAAATACAATATGTCTCCTAAACTGCTAAACAAACTCAACTCTGGAGTCAAATATGTTGATAAGAACAACTGGCAACGTCTGGTGC
>PIJE02001606.1:17500-80000 GCA_002895965.2 Coryphaenoides rupestris
CAGCACATTTTAACATGATTTAAAAAAATCTTGATTAAGTATTTCATATGGACAGTGGAGAACAGTTTACTTGGAAACTCGACAGACAGACAGGGGGGGGGGGGGGGGGGGAGAAGTGTATAACGTCATATCTGACATCCATAGATATTTATAATACCTACACCTTTTTATAGACCCCCCCCCCCCCCTGCTCTGTAATTCATTCATGCTCAGTGCACTCACTCATTTCCTCCTCCTCCTCTTCCAGGACTTCACTGACCTGACGGTGGTGTCCAGCGGTGGAGTCTCCTCCTCCTCCTCCTCCTTCGTCCCCACCATCACCGCCATCTCCAGCAGCCCCGAGCTGCAGTGGATGGTCCAGACGGTGGCCCCGTCCCCCCACCGGGCTCACCCCTACACGGCCAGCCCCAGTCCCAGCTCTGCTCAGTACCCCAGGCCTGCCATGAAGTCCCAGGCGTCCAAAGCTCACAACACGAGCGGCAACAACAAGCGCAGCAGAGCCGAGCAGGTAATTCATAATTCCCCCCTCTCAATCTTATTTGAATAGAAATGAATGCCAATGACACACCTGTTGTTATCACGGTGAGAGATGCTGAGATTGATGGGGTTTTTCTTTTTCGTTTTTACTCAGGTTTCTTCCGAGGAGGAAGAGAAGAGACGAGTTCGTAGAGAGAGGAACAAGCAGGCGGCCGCTAAATGCCGCAACAGGCGTCGGGAGCTGACAGATACACTCCAAGCTGTAAGTATTTAGCGCTTGGCTTCTTGGCAGCTCACGTTTTAAAAAAACCCAACAAATACAGCGACGTCAACACACACACTATACAGCGATACTAAACCAAACTCTCTATCTCTCTCTCTCTCTTCCCCCCCATGACAGGAAACTGATGATCTGGAGGACGAGAAGTCAATCCTGCAGAACGACATTGCCAACCTCCTGAAGGAGAAGGAGAGGCTGGAGTTTATTCTGGCTGCCCACCAGCCTATCTGCAAGATCCCCGCCGATTTGGACGCCGTCTCCCCCGCCCTCTCCCACTGCTCCGTGGAGATGTCCCCCTGCGCTAGCTCCGCTGCCACCTGCTCCCCTCCCGCCGCCACCGTCGCCACCGCCCCCATCGCCGCCTCCTACTCGCTCTTCTCCAGCCCCGCCCCCGTCATGTCCACGGCGGCATCCGCCACGGCACGCAAGCTGACGGTGCTGCTGGACGACGCCACGGCCCTGGAGGAGTCTCTGGACCTGCTGGCCACGACCGAGATGGAGGTGGCCCGCTCCGTGCCCGAGGTGGAGCTCTCCAGTTCCCTGTACGCCCAGGACTGGGAGCCCCTCTACACCCCCGCCGGGATCAACAACAACAACAACAACAACAACAGCAACAGCAGCAGCAACAACGTCAACACCAGCTGCAGCATGGACTTTGAGCCGCTGTGCACGCCCGTGGTGACATGCACGCCGTCGTGCACCACCTTCACATCTTCCTTTGTCTTCACCTACCCCGAGGACGACCCCTTCCCCACCTGCAGCTCTGCCCACCGGAGGGACAGCAACGAGCATTCGTCAGACTCCCTGAATTCCCCCACGCTGCTGGCCCTTTAAGAACTCTTCCACAACCAGGCGAACACTTGTTGTACTAACATGTCCTGATGTACGGGATATAAGAATCATGTGCGGGTCACAGGGCTATGAAACAGACGTGTACTGTAATCTAACACCAGGAAGCAAAATAATGTTATGTTATTTATGATTTTATCTGCCTTTTATTATACTGGCATATTTTACCTATGTAGCAATTCAAAGCATGTTTTAGCTCATATGCTACCACCAACTAATAGATTTTTGAGTTTGCGGATGGTTAATATTTGATTAAATGGTGCTAGAGATAACATTTAGTTGTTGTGTTGCGGTGTTCAAAGCAATACAGTGTGTAATCTTGACTCTATTTCTGGTGAAATTCTGATGAAATGTGAGTGTTTTTGTGAACCATGGTCCGAGTGGTCTTATCAGAGTATCGAGTTTTCTGTGAAAACATTAGTCCTTCTTATTTATGATATGAGTTTATTTTTTTAACGGAGACTTTAAAAAAAACAAAAAACAAGTAACAGTTGAATGTTTGTATGACATGCTTATGGAAATAAACATAGTTGATATTTAAATTCAATGGTTGCCTCGGCTAGTCCTCTCTCTTTTTCTTTTTCTTTTTCTTTTTCAGTCACAGAGTAGATTGAAACGGCTTTCAAGGGGCAATTAGTGGCCAGTCTCAAATTAGAGCTCATTAAAAGGTGGTCTCTCTCTTTTTTTTTTTTCTTTTTTTTTCCGCCGCTCCTGTTTACTCCGCGGAGCGTCGGTGTTCCGCCTGTTGCCATGGCGCCACGTCACGCTCCTCGGGGCGCCTACGTCACTGCGTCGTTTCCATTTTTCTTTTTTTTTAATCTGCACGCAAGCGCCGCTGACGTCAGCTTCCGTGACCAAATATAGAAGAAGTGCGCCTGCATAGCCCCGCCCCCCCCCCCTGGCAGCAGCGGCAGCAACCAGCAGCAGAATTTTATTGCACAATGTAGAAAGAACACTGATCAATGAGTTTACGAATAAATACATGTTATCAATGTTGTCTAGGACCACAATACAGTCTGATCTGTGACAACAACACCGAGGCCGTAATGTGAAAGGAGGCTATTTCATATATTGATTGTCATTTGTAAAGGGCAGGCAGGTAAGGTATTCAATCGGCGGCCCGCGGGCCAAATCCGGGTGCTGGATTTGTAAGTAAATGTATTAAATGCAAATATATGTTCACTGTTATGATACAATTTAGGATTTAACAAGACTATAAATGCCCTAAATGTAAGTGTATAATTATCCTCTCAATGTATCCTCTCAATGTGGCGTGATAGATTTTGATGTACAAGCCCAATTAAGTAGCTGACTTTAGTTCATTGTTAACCACGTTTAAACAGCTGGGGGACAGCCTGCATCCTGTACAACTGCTCAGTTGGCCTACACATGTGACTCTACACGTAGGGCACAAGTGTTGCAAAATTATTTCGTTCGTCCAATTCCTGCATCACACTCGTCACCACAACATGCATTTTGTGCGTTCTTATCATCCCATCCAACAGCATTTCTTCAGAAGTACCATCCTACACAAGGGTTTGATGTCTCATTTATGCGGCCAGGTGTTTACTCAAAGAGTAATACTAAAGATCAACTTCCACGATGACTGTTCTAGAATTCTTCCATTATACAGGCGCACCTTTTTTTCTGTTGACTTGACACAGATCTCGAAAGGATTTATGCAACTACCTTTGAATATTTCTCAATTTTCAGTTTACAGTAGGCCTACTGTGTCCTCCAATACAATATGAACATTAAAGCTATAGTATTCAAGTGTACAGTAAAAAAACCTCATCTCAGTGAACTTATTATGTTTACCTGTCTACCCCCCCTCCCCCCCCCCCCCCCCCCCCCCCCCACACACACACACACACACACACACAGACACACACACACAGCCTTCCCATGCGACAGCAGAGACCCTCAAACCTCTCAAAATAGCTTGCGCTTGCGATCATGAAGCATTTAATAAACCCCCCAACCCACCCCCCTGGAGTGGGAGTATAAATAGCAGGTGCCTATCGCCTCTTTTAACATCAGCATCAACAGCAGCAGTAAAATTAGAAGCTGTGTGACGTGGATGTGCGTCGGTGCGCCAGCCCAGGGGAGGCAGGAGGCAGGAGGCATCGTCTAGCCGAGCAAAAAGACAAGAGCGGAAGAGGAAAGGATGGGGAGGGGGGGGGGCAAGGAAAAAGCATTATGTGAGGCGGTCGCAAACACACGGCGGTGGGGAGACTGAGACAAGAGAGGAGGAACATGATTGGCTGTGATTTGGAGTGCGGCATAGCCCCGCCCACCCCCCAATACCCCCCACAGCGGCAACAAGGGATCCGATAGGACGAGCCCCGGTTCCACTAAAAGCCCATTCACCAGACACCAGAGAGAGAGAGAGAGAGAGAGAGAGAGAGAGAGAGAGAGAGGAGTGAGAGAGAGATTTTTGCAATGTAATAAAATGATGCAATTGATGACTTACAAAAACAAATGACATGTGGGTGGACCGCGCAGGCGTTAGATATGTATTATGATTACCACATACTTAAGAAATAGATAACGCTCCCTTTTGAAAGGATGTCACTGTCGCAATGTCAGATTACCACAGCAATTTAGAGGGTGTGGAGACACACTTGCGTCACACTTCATTCATAAATTGCAATCAGTAGCCACGCCTGACCTGCATAGTGAACAAGACCAGAATTGGGTCATATAAGTTTCACAATGCTCTGGGATCACAGTGTGCATGTCATGCTGAAGGTGGGAGTGGTGCAAATCCACATTCCCCTTGAATATTGGACCATGATACGGGGTACTCTATTGTTACTCTATTGTTGTTGTATACAATTATTACTCTATTCTTTATTATTCTATTGCTATGCTTATGTTATACATGTTATCAATGTTGTCTAGGACCACAATACAGTCTGATCTGTAACAACACCGAGGCCGTAATGTGAAAGGAGGCTATTTCATATATTGATTGTCATTTGTAAAGGGCAGGCAGGTAAGGTATTCAATCGGCGGCCCGCGGGCCAAATCCGGGTGCTGGATTTGTAAGTAAATGTATTAAATGCAAATACATGTTCACCGTTATGATGCAATTTAGGATTTATTTAGGATTTAACAAGTCTATTTACTCTATTCTTTATTATTCTATTGCTATGCTTATGTTGTTGGTATTTTGAGCAACCTCTGACACAAGAATTTCCTTCGGGATTAATGAAGTTCTATCTTATCTTATCTTTTCTTAATTCAATTGTTACGGCCTAATAACTGGTCATCGTCACACTGTGCTGGGAGGGTATGTGATGCACCATGCAGAAATACTGGAGGGATCCCTCTCTGTTCCACAAGTGTCAGACGGACCCTTCAGACCCTCCGCCCCTCCTGGCCACTGGGGGCTGACGTGCTGTAGCTCCGCCCCTCCTGGCCACTGGGGGCTGGCGGTAGCTCCTCCCTCCTGGCCACTGGGGGTTGGCGCTGTAGCTTCGCCCCTCCTCCTGGCCACTGGGGTCCGGTGCGCTGTGGCTCCGCCCCTCCTCCTGGCCACTGGGGGCGTCACCAGAACTCGTCCCGCCGCAGGTCCTCCCGGCCACTAGGGGGCGCGCTGTAGCTCCGCCCCTCCCGGCCACTAGGGGCGGGCTGTAGCCACCAGAGAGGCGTCACCACAACCACGACTCTTCCGACGCCGCGGTCCTTCCCCCCCCCCCCCCCGGCCAGGCCACCTCAGCTCAGCTCAGCTCAGCTCCGCCATGGCTCGACTCGCTGCGTTCCCGCTGTTGCTGCCGTTCCTCCTCCTGCTGCTGGTGGAGTCGGTGTTCTCCATCTCCTTCTTCCTGCCCGTCAACTCGAGGAAGTGTTTGCGGGAAGAGATCCACAAGGACGTGCTGGTCACCGGCGAGTACGAGATCGGCGAGCAGCCCAACACCAAGACGAACCTGAAGGTGAGGCGGCGGCGGCGGCGGCTAGCGGCTCACCACCGAGCCCCCTCTCGTTTTAGTTAGGTCTGCTTGTATATTCTTTATACGATATATATATATATATATATATATATAGGGATAATGCACATTTTAGTGTTTGTTTGTGTTGAAAATTGAAACGCCAGCACTTAAAGCAGAGGGGGGGTGTCAAACATGCGGCCCGGGGGCCCAGGTGCGGCCCAGTCCAATCCAATCCGGCCCGGCCTGGCCCGGGAGGCTATTTATTGTTATAAAAATGGATTGGATTCATAGCATCTTTCTGGTTGATTTCTTCACTTTATTCATCATAAATCACAAACAAACATGGTTGTAGCTCTTACGATTAACCACTAAGCTGCACTCTGAGTTGTAAGAGTTTCATGTGTATTTTCGTGGTGTTTTGTTGTGTTTGTCCACATTTGGTCTGTTCCGGCCCTCAACCTCAAATGAGTTTGACACCCCTGATTTAAACCTTAAACTGTGCTCAGCTGTTTATTATTATTATTATTATTAGAAACACCAGACCAGACTTCCGGGTTTCGTGCTAAATCTTTAGCACCGCTAAGCCCAGCGAGCTAAGTGGTGTTGACTTCTTTTCCTACTTTTAATTCAACCTCGTTACTTTCTTTACTTTCTCGTCTCGGTGGTCAGTGTAACAGCTTAACGGCGTGTTGTTGTGTGTTGAACGCGTCTCGTTAAGCAGCACGACGCCGAGCTGCTGCTGCTGCTGCTGCTCGGTGTGGATGTTACACGTCAGTCTTAGCGTAGCTTAGCATCTTAGCTTAGCGTAGCATAGCCCCGTGAGCCTGTCGTCGGCTTTTCCTGTCAACAGCTGTCAGCTTCAGGGGGGATCCCTTGATGTGATGATGCCCCCCACTTTCCCACGATCAGTAATGTACATAGTGTGTGTTTAAGGGGTTTTGCACAGCAATAATTTGTAGTTCATCATTTGTCATTCATGTGTTTGTTTGTTTGTTTTCTCTCCTAGATCACAGATTCCTCGAGTCACACTCTTTACTCAAAGGAAGATGCAACAAAGGGAAAGTTTGCGTTCACCACCGAGGACTATGACATGTTTGAGGTGTGCTTCGAAAGCAAGTCACCCATGGGTACGTGGATGAAACCAAGCTGATATGGGGTGGTGGGGGGGGGAGAAGAAGAAGCCTTTTTTGGACTCTACTAAGTGAAGGCACCATACAATGAATGGTGCAAAATAAAAACATGCACTGTCCTACCTACTCCGTACTCAAATGTAACATGATGTGTGTCATTGGTGATGTGGCATGCAGGAAAGGTTCCCTAATGTAGACTTGGTCAAGTAAAGTAGGTCAAAAAAAAATAATCCCTACTTGTATTGTAATTTCCAGCCTTGAAAGTTGGCTAAATCAAGCCCTTTGTATGTCAACACAGCAAGCAGCTAACACACACACACACACAAGTGTGTTTTGTCACTTGGGCATAATGGTGCCCTTTATCCAATTCTAATATCCTGTCTTACTTGGAAAATCGTCATGGATATAAGACGTGCTGAATGACATGGCACATTGTCCTTAAGGTCCAAATGTATGCTGAAGATGATACATTTCATCCAAAATGTACACTCCTCAAACTCTGTGCCTGAATTCATATCCAGTCAATTTGTCTTTTCTAAGTCTAAATTATTAATTCTAAGGAGCAGTAACATTTACAGGGCTGAATGAAAGAAGTGAATGTTTTTCAGAATTGTAAATGCAAAAATGTAAAACCTTCTAGCTGTAATTCTAATATGTATATAGTGACCAATTCAGAGGTCCAAAAACATTGCTTTGGGATTAAGCACTGCAATACCATGCAGTATGGAAAATATTAAGTGCATGCTGCTGATGGTGAGAAAAAAACCCATCTGGTGGTTTTCCCACCACCTGTTGTCTTCTGCGTGGTCAGGTCAAGGTGGATACGACGGAGGGCAATGTATTTCACAATTGGAAGCAGGCCTAACACTACTGCTTTCCCACAAACCCTCATACAGGGGTAGACATTGAAAATAGAATGTCTGTTCACACAACTTTAAAACACTTGGATCCATCCATAAGCGATTCCGTGAGATTCCAAATTCTAAAAGTGCATTATTGGATTATAGAGGGTATTGTACAGCAAACATGGTGCCGGAATATGGTACAATATGGTACATGGCATGTGGTGATACTTTTCTTGCACTGTGTAAATTTTGAGCATGCTTGTTCATTGGAACACAGGACTTTTATGGATACCGTCTCTCTCTCTGTCTGTCAGTCTCCCACTGTTGACTAATCATTACAATTGTGTTGTTGTTGTTGTCGTTTAGGAACTGGGAGAGTCCCCGACCAGCTGATCAACCTTGATATGAAGCACGGTGTGGAGGCGAAAAACTATGAAGAAGTGAGTGCAACACACAAGCCACCCTAACCCAACCCACCATGCACCACCATACTGCTTTAGGGAGGCCTTCAGCACTGGGCTATGTTGGACAGTTACCATTTGTTGTGAAACAAAGTTTGCTCTATTTAACTCAATATTGGAACAGGTTTTTCATAACTGATCATTATGAATGACGCTCATGAATATATTGATAACGATTGCTATTTGTGCTGTAAAGTACAACTAAATATGAGATGCACGGGGGGAGGACTGTTCTATGAATGGACAGCTTCAGCTGGCTTCTAGTCGTCCTGAAGGAAGATTATTCAACCACTTGCAGAGAATCGCCCTCCACCCACACACACACAACACAACACACAACACAACACCGTGGGCATGCGAGGAAACCCTGCCGTGCATAAGCCAACCAGGCAATCAATTGTGCTGTGCGTGGGGCCGGCGGGCGCCTGTGTAGGCAGGGGATGCTCGTAACGCTGAGTGCTGGTGCGTCTGTGTGCGGGCGGAATGGAAGTCGCTGCACTAAAATGCGTGTGTGCTTACGTCCGCGCGTGAAAGCTGGGAACCCGCTAGGAAGTGATGACCAGTTGGCGTGACGTGCGCTGTCAAGAGTTCCTCTTTCTTTGCCCAATGCTTTGTTCGCATTTTACTTTTCCATGCTATTGCGTCATCTGCCTGTTGGCGGCAATGTTGATGCGTAGGCGGGGTTGTTCTGATGAACGTCTCGTCTCCTCTGTCCAATCAGATCGCTAAGGTGGAGAAGCTGAAGCCTCTGGAGGTGGAGCTGAGGCGGCTGGAGGACCTGTCGGAGTCCATCGTCAACGACTTTGCCTACATGAAGAAGAGGGAGGAGGAAATGCGCGACACAAATGGTGAGGCCCCGCCTCACCAAACCCTCAGCCCTTCCTGGTCAATTCCCATGACCAGACCAGTGATAGTTTTGTGTTTTTACCTCCTTTTACCTCAGTAATTGGCATACAATTCAAGTTTCGTGACAATTAGGGCTGAACAATGAATTGAAAAATATTTCCGAAATCCGAATGTGGTCAAGTGCAATATTGACAGGAGCTGCAAGTGTTGTAGAAATGCCCTTTTTTTCCCTCTACAGATATAGTAGAGAAACCTGTTTGTTTGGTACAGACCCCAACAAATGTCACATCATGACAGTTTGACAATGAAAACTGTAATCCAAAACTGATAATTCCCGCTAATGGTGAATGTCAGAATAATTGCAATATGATTATTTTCTTTTTACCATATTGTTCAGGCCTACTGAGATTGAATTCCACCTTTTTGTCTCCTCCTCTCTCCCCTCCCTCCCTCCCCCCCTCCCCCGCCGTCCAGAGTCCACAAACACCCGGGTGCTGTACTTCAGCATCTTCTCCATGTGCTGCCTCATCGGCCTGGCCACCTGGCAGGTGTTCTACCTGCGACGCTTCTTCAAGGCAAAGAAGCTGATCGAGTAGAACTCTGACGCTCCGCCCCCTGCTCCCCCCGCCCCCAGCCCTCCAGCCCTCCCCTCTTCTGGATCCCCGGCCGGGCCTCGCAGAGTGGAGCCGTCGGTCCGTCCGTCCGTCCGCCCGCCAGCCAGCCAACCAGTCAGTCAGTCAACCAGTCAGTCAGTCAGTCATCACATCTCGACTACATCCACCCTCCTTGGACAAGCTACAGCTGCTGGGTTTTGGGTGGTGGTGGTGGTGGTGGTGGGTGGGGGTAACTAATGGGGCAGCATCAAGTGTGTAGGACACCATTCCTGAGGGCGGGGTGGTGGGGGGGGGAATTGCAAACTGTGCTTATTTTGGTGGTCTGGAACATGGAAATCGATGTAGAGGGAAGTTGGGCTATGGGGGGGAGGGCGAGATGGGGTTTTCAGTGCGTGGCTTGGAGCCCCGCCCCTAGTTGACACCCATATTTCTGTCTACACCGTTTTGAATGTTGCAGCAAGCTGAAATAAGAACGTGTTGCTTAAATTGGTGATTATTTTTTTTTATTATTGGTTTAAAGCTCATTTTCAATGGGTGTGCCATGAGAGAATGTCTTTTGCCCCTCTGTTGTATAATATCTTTGCCATGCCAAGACAACTAGATAATCTGTGCCCTTTTTATCAAGTGAAGGCTTATTTAAAAAACAAAACAAAAAAAAAACTGCAAGGTGGGTTGTTGCTTTGAAGAGAAAAATTGGCAACCACTGAACTTTTGTGTTGCGTCACCTAATTAGCATACTTGTTGGTCAACTAAAAATGGATGGCGTTCTTAGTTCTGTTTTCACATTGTAAATGCTACTTAGTTTGCTGATAAAGTTATCAGGGAGGGGGAATATGCTCTTTTAGTTATACAGTAGGTCACGTCTACAAACTCTTGCACGGTTCCTTTTTTGTTTAAAGATTAAAATAAATGTACCGTTTTCCAAAAACCCCTAAACCGTTATGAAAAAAATTATGATTATAAAGGCGAAGAGTTGCGGTCCGCCTATAATGAACCATCCTATGCGTGATTACCATGTTGGCCAATTTATAGATTTCATCCAGGGTGGTAAAGTGGTTCACCTGCCAGTTCTAGTTGTCATTAAAAAGCTTTCAGGTGCAGGACACGCACCCCGAACAGCCCTTCGTTACAAGTGATATTTACATTATATTTATCAGTTTAGTTTTCCAAATTACAACACTTCACAAATCTGCCCATTGTGCGGTTTTTTCTTCTTCTTGGAGATCAACTCATCCATCGATTGATTTATTGATTGATTAATTGATGAGTTGGTTTATTTCCACATATTTGGTCTGGGTACATTTTTAACACAGTGAGGATGCGCTGTTGTGCGCAATCAATTTTTATGTTGATTGATGAATTTTGTAAAGGTTGTGTTTGGCTTTTATTCAATAAAATACCGGACCACACGACCAACTGTACAATTTTTCTGTCGTTTTGTTTCGTCTCGTCGTTCTTATTTGACTCGTTGAGTCCCGATTGGTCACATACAACACACACACAAACAACACACAAACAACATGGAGATCTTGGAGATCAACTCATCGATTGGTTGATTGATTAATTGATGAGTTGATTTATTTCCGTCTGGGTACATTTTTAACACGGTGAGGATCAATTGTTATGTTGATTGATGAATGTTGTAAAGGTTGTATTTGGTTTTTATTCAATAAAACACCGGATGGGTTTACACGACCCACTGTCAACTGTACAATAAAACATTCTGTCGTTCTTATTTGACTCGTTGAGTCCACCAATCAGAGCGCACGCTTCGCTGCGTCACCCGGAAGCGCCAGCGACACGTCAAACGAGGCATTGCGCTGACAGAAGAAGAAGAAGAAGGAGGAGGAGAAGAAGGAGGAGAAATACGCGGGAAACAACACAACAAAACACAATGCCCGCCGCCGCCGACAAAGAGACGGACCTCTCGGAGAGAATCGAGGCGTTTTTATCCGACCTGAAGCGCGGCGGCACCGGGGCCGGGCCGCTGCGGGGCTCCGCCGAGACCGCCCGGAACACCACCGCCCTGCTGCGGAGGATCACTGCGCAGGCGCGGTGGGGGAGCGCAGGTGGAGAACTGGCAGGCAACACACACACACACACACACATACACACATACATACATACATACATACATAATATATATACACACACACACACACTATACATACACACACACATAATACATTATACATACACACACACCACACCACCATATACATATATATACACACACACACATATAATATATACACACACACACACACACATATATATATATATAATATCTATATATATATATTATATATATATCACACATATATATATACATACACACACACACATAACATATATATATATAGTATATCATATATTATATATATATATATATATATTAACAACACACACAACAACACACACCACAACAACAAGAACCCTACCAGGGTCTAATGCCCCCCGCACAACACAAGCTCCCAGGTCACGAGGCACCCAAACCCCCCCACCACGATAAGGTGCGATTTCTTGGGGGGGGGGTTAAAAAAAAAAACAACCTAGCTGTCCATCAAACACTACTGCTCTCCTTATAGCAGCCTACTTCTCCCTTATAGTAGCCTACTGCTCTCCTTATAGTAGCCTACTTCTCCCCTTATAGTAGCCTACTTCTCCCCTTATAGTAGCCTACTTCTCTCCTTATAGTAGCCTACTGCTCTCCTTATAGTAGCCTACTGCTCTCCTTATAGTAGCCTACTTCTCCCCTTATAGTAGCCTACTGTCTCCTTATAGTAGCCTACTTCTCCCCTTATAGTAGCCTACTTCTCTCCTTATAGCAGCCTACTTCTCCCCTTATAGTAGCCTACTGCTCTCCTTATACTAGCCTACTTCTCCCCTTATAGTAGCCGACGGAATGGACAGAACAATAAATAATAAGTACTTAAAATTGTCTGTCAGGCGACCTGATGGAGATCATAAAGAAAGAAGGCAGGAGGATGACTGCGGCCCAGCCATCCGAGACCACGGTGGGCAACATGGTCCGAAGGGTGCTGAAGATCATCAGAGAGGAATATGCTCGGTGAGGGGACACAGATGGAGACCGTATTGATCTTATTTTAAATTGTATTTATGCGGCAAACTTTTCACAAAGACTGTTACAAAGTACTTTACAATACGTGATTAAAAGAAAAACCCCCATAGGAACAAGTCGCTAAAAAGAGTCTGAAAAGTGATACAGGTAGATTAAGGTGAGAGGTTGTTGTCCCTGCGTTGGGTTCTGTACATGTGTCTCTCTGCTGTTGCCTGCAGGTTGAGGGGAAGCAGCGAGGAGACGGATCAGCAGGAATCTCTGCATAAGCTGCTGACCACCGGAGGTCTCAGCGAGGAGAACTTCATACAGCACTTTCCTCCGCTCAAATCCAACGTTATCGAAGCCATTAACGAACTACTGACGGAGCTGGGTGAGTCGCTGGGCCTTTACCAGGGTCTGCTGGACCTGAATTTGTCTGCCGTGTCGGCCTTGTGAGTGAACGGACATGAAACGAGTGAACTTGCGTCCTTGCTGACAGAGGGCACCACGGACAACATCGCCATGCAGGCCCTGGAGCACATCCACTCCAACGAGGTCATCATGACGATCGGCCGCTCCCGCACCGTCGAGGACTTCCTCAAAGACGCCGCGCGCAAGCGAAAGTTCCACGTCATCGTAGCCGAGTGCGCGCCCTTCTGCCAGGTAAGGGACACACCGACAGCAAGTTTGAATCGTCCCACAAATCTGACTTTAGATTAACAGCTAAATATTCACGCAAACGCACATTTCCATGGCTACGAATGATTCTTACCCCTCCCTTCGATGAGCTTATGGTCTCTGTGTTCTCCGTAGGGACACGAAATGGCAACCAGCCTCTCAAAGGCGGATATTGAAACGACCGTGATTCCAGACGCTGCTATATTTGCCGTGATGTCTCGTGTCAACAAGGTACATTGCTCCACATTGTTTTGTAATTAAATGAAAGCGGCCATGTTTGTGAAGTCGACAACAGCAACAACAAAACCGACGGCAAATGCCCACTGAGCCAAACCAGCGTTGACTTTTTTCACATTATAATGTGACGGCCAAACAGCTGCTGGGGAACGTTTGCATTGTGTGTGGCTCCTCCTCCTCCTCTAACGCACCGGTTGTCTCTACGTCGCCTCTACGTCAGGTCATCATCGGCACGCAGACGGTGCTCGCCAACGGAGGACTCCGGGCGGTCAACGGCACGCACACGCTGGCCCTCGCCGCCAAGCACCACTCGACGCCGCTGATCGTGTGCGCGCCCATGTTCAAACTCTCGCCCCAGGTGAGGCCCCCGTTCCCGCGGCTCCCGAGAGTCCCGTCGTCGCGCGCTTCCGACGGACTCCCGCGTGTTTCACTTTGTTTGCGTGATGTGCGTTCTGTGTCCCTGCAGTTCCCCAACGAGGAGGACACGTTTCACAAGTTTGTCTCGCCGCACGAGGTCCTTCCGTTCACTGAAGGTAACGCTGGTCATACTTTGAGATTTTTTAAATCTTTCCTGTATATATCATTGTATTATGAAGTAGGTTTTTGATGAAGAGGTCTACTTTGTTTATAATGCATATTATATTGTGTGTATAACATTTTAAAATGTGAGTCATCAAGCGAGGAAGATGAA
Organism: Coryphaenoides rupestris; assembly: GCA_002895965.2. Classification (NCBI taxonomy): domain Eukaryota; kingdom Metazoa; phylum Chordata; class Actinopteri; order Gadiformes; family Macrouridae; genus Coryphaenoides; species Coryphaenoides rupestris. The sequence continues at coordinate 31,605 of PIJE02001606.1, forward strand.
GAACTTCCTCTTATTAATCATACCAGCACTTTTAAATCAAGGAAAAAGCAGCTTTTTAGCTCTTAACAAGACTACGAACGCTCTCTGTAAACGTTGTGCTAACCTCACGCGGCTCCAGGGGAGATCCTGTCCAAGGTCAACGTCCACTGTCCCGTGTTCGACTACGTGCCGCCCGAGCTCATCACGCTGTTCATCTCCAACATCGGCGGCAACGCGCCGTCCTACATCTACCGGCTCATGAGCGAGCTGTACCACCCCGAGGACCACGAGCTGTAGCCGGCGACAATAAAAACGTGCTGATGATGCAACACTCTGCCTTTTATTATTTTTTTTAACGGTCTGACAGCGAGTAATGAACTCCATATGCTTTGATTGTTCTCAGTCTAACTCATGCGTCTTTGCAGGAAGATGGCTGCTAAATGTAAATTATGTTTTCCAATATTTCCATTTACATTTAGGGAATCTGGCAAATGCTTTTATCCAAAGCTACTGATTTACAAAGAGTACATTTGTTGAAGGAGACAGCAATACATCGCTGTGGTCAGTGCTTGAAGTGGGGGGAAAATAAGTGCCAGTATTGACGCCGGGCCGAATGGACCCTGACAATGTAAGCCGAATAAAAATGACCAATTGGAAGATATATTGACAATATATATACCATCTAAACCTTATTTTTGGCGCAAAACAAATCACGTGGGTTTCAATAAGTAGTCGACATATTGACATATTGACTGGTACCACCTTCACTAAAAACAGCCAAACGTCAGCCAAAATGTTACAAAATGCCTAATACAGTATATATATATATTGTATATATATAATGACAATTTAGTCTCAGTTTATTGATACTCAGTGTGAAACCTGGGCCTGTTTAGATGAACACAAAGCTGATATCCTGGCAGACCCACACATGCTCAGCCATGGCTAATTATTTGCAGAAACTAGATATTGTTTTGGACCAATTAAGTGAAATTGGATAATTTCCCACCACGGCACACCTGACGATCTCTCACGGCACAGTGGTTGAAAATCACTGGTCTACATAATGCTAGACTAATACTGAGTCTCTGGTCTACATAATGCTAGACTAGTACTGAGTCTGGTCTACATAATGCTAGACTAATACTGAGTCTCTGGTCTACATAATGCTAGACTAGTACTGAGTCTCTTGTCTACATAATTCTAGACTAGTACTGAGTCTCTTGTCTACATAATGCTAGACTAGTACTGAGTCTGGTCTACATAATGCTGGACTAGTACAGTCTGCAGCTAAATAACGTGTTAATGTTGATTCAATGGAGTCAAACATGAGGACTTGAACCTGGGCACCCAGAGTATTAACCTACAGCTCTGTCCACTGCTCCACAGGGACTAGATGCATTAATATGAGGGTTGGGTTTGGGTTTAGAGGGTTGGGGTTGAGGAAAGAATTTAACCTAAAGTGCTCCTATATGTATTTCAGAGGTTTTTTTTTGTTTTATTTGACATAATCTAATTGAAATGAATACACAAGGGTTCAGTGGAGTCAAACATGAGGAGAACTTGAACCTGAGTGTCCAGAGCTTTAACCTACAGCTCTGTCCACTGCTCCTCAGGGACCACAGTTTTCTGAGTTTTTTTTATTTATTTGACGTATCAATCTTATTAAAATGAATTGAAATAAGGCTTTGATGGAGTCAAACATGGGGAGGACTTGAACCTGAGAGAGAGAGGGTTGGGTTTTGGGGGTTGTGGTTAGCATTAGGGTTAGAGTTTGAAGCTAGGGTTAATGAATGATGAATGAATGAATTTAAATATTTACATAAAGCTTGACTAGACTTGAACCTGAGTGTCCAGAGCTTTAACCTACAGCTCTGTCCACTGCTCCACAGGGAATAGACATTATTCACTCACACACCATTCCACTTTGGCATTAAGTTTCTTCACGTTTTCATTTTCATCTGAAGTGTAATGTAATGTTGAAGGCCACATGCATTATAGTACAGTAGGCCTATCTAATGTAGGGCACTTCCAAGTATGTCACTTATGACAAAGAAAATGGACAAATGCTGCCGCCTGGTGGTGGGGCCCAGACACTACAGGCTACAAGCCGCTCCATGCAGTGATGCCAACTTAGCACTTTAGTTGCTAGATTTAGCAACTTTTCAGACTACCCTAGCAACTTATTTTTCAAAAAGCGCGTAGCAACAAATCTAGCTAACCTTTTAAAATGTATTTGGAAACTTTTAGCAACCTGTTGTGAGAACAGCATTAGCCAATAGCGAGTGCGGAGTGCAGCGCGTGTGTGAGTGGTGGAGCGAGAGAGAGAGAGGGAGCGCATGCGCACAGCCAGCTGAGAGTCAGCGCGTGTTACAGAAAGAAGAGAGCGAATGTAATGTGCGAAGAAAATCATAGTTGGCACCAAATAAAAACAAAGCACTATTAGAACAAGCTGGTGTGTTGTATCCTGTTTTCCCTCATGACTGCCGTGGATGATATGGGTTATTGATCCCGGAGGGAGCTACAGAGTAGGCTACTTCGGCCCCGGAGGAAAAAGTCTCCCCTGCGTTCCTCGACTACGGTGGAGGAACTGAGAGCACGGAAAGTTTCAACATTGGCGACCACGAAAGGGACCCTTTCACGTTCGACAAAACGGCAGCGGTGAGATTAAAAGTGAAAACAGTGAATAAACTGGGACAATTAGTACATTTACCTGGCCAGGAATTACTGTAGGCTAAGATGGCGGCCGCCAGTCAAAGCCCTCGTGTTGCAGAAGACACAGAGGAAGACATTTTCGGGAATGTAACCAGCTATTCCAATCCATTCAATGACGCTGACTGCAGTGAAGGGAGGGCAAGTGGAAGTTAACACACCATTAAGTGAGTGACAGAAATGGAAAATATGGACGTTTTAACCCCTTCCTCGCTGAGGAAGAGCCAGTTAAAATGAGGCAAGCCTGGAGCCCACTCAGCCAAGGTTATCAAACACAAACCCCTTCATCAGTGATATTTACTGCTTCCAAGATGTGACCTACGAAGCACAGCGCCCTACCCCAAACCCAGGTGGCTACACCGTCAGACACTACAATTACAAACCCCTTTTCCTCCGCTCATTTGGGGAGTTTTATTCAGAGCACGCCCGTCTTAAAGGGTTCTTCCCCCAAATGTGAGCGGCCCAGACCACGTTCACGCCGGGTTCGCCAGGCACATTACCAGCCTTCGTCAGAGAGTGAAGAGGACTACGATCACAAGGAAAGAGTCCCCACCTTACGTCCTGGTCAGTACGATGGCACCACCCCATGGAAAGAGTTCCTCCACAGATTTGAGAGCTGTGTTGAAGCTAATTGCTGGTCAGAAAGGACCATGACTGTCCAATTGAAGTTCTGCCTTGTGGGAGCAGCAGGGGCGATTGTCCACAAAAATCCCTGGTCTTCACAGTGGGATTACCGCCGCCTGGTGGAGGAACTGGAGACTGCATATGGCCCCTCTTCAGAGCATGCAGCTGCGGTGGCTATCGAATTGAGACGGCGTGTCCGCAAACTGGGTTGAGCCCTCTTCATGTGTTAAGAGATCCCACAATATATGTGGAAAGTATCAGTAGCCTACAGCACAGGGCTGAGACTGAGCAGGACGCCATAGGCGTTGAAGTTTTCACTAACGCTGTAGGGATACAGAAATGGTACAGAGGATATTAGAACAGCGGCCCCAGACACTAGCCCAAGCCTATGACATCGCCATGCGCTAACGAACCACCAGCGGGCAGCGTCATATGTCACCAGCTTCATGCACGCAGGGGCAATCCCACATGGCTGAACGGAGGCCCCGTGCTGGCTGTGATCAGGGATGGAGCCGGAGCGACGGAGCGACAGACGACTCCGGCAGAATTCTCAACAGCCAGGTGGAAGCCTATAGTTCCCTCTGGCCCAGCCCATCAACACGCTGGTCCTGACCCCAATTCACACCAGCATAGCATGGGATAGCCGTACAGGACAGTAAATGGGAGGAGATTTCGCTGTCACAACTGCTCAGGCCTGGGTCACATTAGGAGAAACTGCCCTTCACCAAAGCAAAAGTTCAGGACCCAAGCTTCGCAGCATCCCCTAAAACTCAACATGTGCTTCATCTTAAAGCTCAAGATCAGGAAATGAGCATTCATCTTCTCATGCACGAACTGGAGTTGTGCGCTGTTTTGGACGATTCACATTGTCGCTTTTAATTAGGGATTCACCGATACCGATACCAGTATTCGGTATCGGTCCGATACTGTGCTCATGTACTCGTACTCGTACTCGTTAAACTACTCCGATACAACCGCACCGATACCACTTTGGCAACGCAACGTTAACCTTGTAATATTCTTAGCCAAGGAATATTGAAATAAAGAGATGAGACCGAGTTGGCGTTTATGGATGTTTAATAGAAACTGCGCATGAGATCAGAACCGCGAATTAATGGAGCACCCCCCCCCCCCCCCATCAGAACCGCGAATTAACGGAGCCCCCCCCCCCCATCAGACCGCGAATGAACGGAGCACCCCCCCATCAGAACCGCGAATTAACGGAGCCCCCCCCCCCCATCAGACCGCGAATGAACGGAGCACCCCCCCCATCAGAACCGCGAAATAACGGTGCACCCCCCCCCACCACCAGAGACGCTGACTCTGAGCCCCGCGCCTCACGGGAGCGTCATCATTGCGCATCCTTGGCGCAACATCTGTGATGTCCACCAATGTATCCGACTGACGTATGTTGGATGGTTCTGAATAGGTTACATTTAATTGAAATTATTAATTATTAAATTATTAATTGAAGTTATATTTGTTTAATTTGTTCACAGTCAGAAAGTGAGGAACATCTGATTGAAAATAAAACATGTTTTCAAAGTCATTAGAACTGTAATGGTTTTATTAAGTACTCGGTATCGGTATTCGGTATCGGCAAGTACCCAAATGTAAGTACTTGTACTTGTACTCGGTCTGAAAAAAAGTGGTATCGGTGCATCCCTACTTTTAATAATAGCCAAAGTCTCGGGACAGATGAGACATACGGGTTTTGAACTGTCCGTGGGAAGAATATACATGTACAAGTCTGTCCAATCTTCATTAAAGGCTCTGTTCTCTCTGATTACCTTTCTCTTTCTCTGCTGGTTAGAGCTTGGAAGGCATGAGCTTATATGGACTTGCTCATGTCACATGACATCACAACCAGATCTGTGATGCAGGCCCATAGAGAACAAGACCCATACCTTCACTAACCAAGATGGCCGTATTCCTGACTAATAATAATATTATGACATTAATCATTATAATAGAAAAATAACTACTGTACATTATATCCTAAGTATAACCTTAAAGTCACCCAAGGGTCAGGGTTCATCCTAAACTATTTCAGACAAATCCTGAATTAGAAGATCAAGAATCTGCCAAATTATGAAATAAAATAATTTGTTTCATTCTATTGAGTACTTCACAACGTCATACAACAGTGATAGGTTTCAAGTAGGTTCAAGTTTAAACATTTACATCAGATATTTAAGAACACTTTAACTTTATGTGTTTACAGAGAAATAGCAATGAACCTATTGATAAATGATGATATATAAGTGAGATATTTCTGCTAGATCTCGGAGTTGACAACCTTACCTTCCTCGTCTTCCTGCTGTCATAAAGTGCACAGTACCAAACATTACAAGGAAATAATGAAGTTGTGAACTGACCAGTTTGTCCGGTTCCCCTCCCAGTTGATACTGCTCTCAGATTAACCTCTTATGGGCTGCTGTTCCATGACTTCACTCAGTGATGAAGAACCATCACTTTATTAGAATAGGACCGGGAGACACAGAGCTGTGATGTCTAGAAGCTCAGACAGAGAGAAACAAAGAGACAAACAGCACAGAAAGACACTCAGTCACTGGTGCATCTCCTTCTTCACAGAAGAGCGACCAGCAACATTAATATGATGTTATCAATAAAGACACAAAGGAACATCATCAATAGAAACACATGAAGTGGAAAATGCCTCCTCGACTATGTTTCTAGTGGATCAGTTAGCCCTCAGGAAGATCAAAACTTCAGACGTATTCTTCCTCATACCAAACATGTTGCTGCCACACCTCCCCTACCTGTCTTATCTCTGTCTGCCCACACACTGCTGAACACCTCCACGTAGGTTCCTCCTCCATCCTTTGAAGTCAGATTAGCGTCTTGTTTGTACGAACGCCCTGATATGCGTTGGTGTGAACGTATAAATCAATAATAGAATCAATACAACGGATGATTTCTCTTCTCAGAAGAGCAATCACATTAGTGGCGCAAGTGACAAAGTGACTTTTGAATCACCGGCCGATTAGTGGTGACGTGATGCCCGCAGCGTTCACTCTTTACACACAACGCACACACACCTTGAATCCTCCTAGACTGAGCTATTGGTCTTGATCTAGACGGCTTGGATTCCTATCGTGTGTTTTCTTTTTTTTTTTAACTTTTTTTTTCGTGGTTTTACATAATTTTACACATACAGACAAAAATCAGACTAAGTAGACACATACAATACGTACACCCCCCCCCCCTCCCTCACACAATCAGACAAGACAGTCAAAATAACAATAATAATGAATAAACACTACCTGGGTGTTCAAGTAAGCAGCAAACCTAGTAACAATGAGTCAAGATATACAGAAAAAAAATAATAATAAAAAATAAGACACAATAATTAAGAAAAACTATGAAAATAAATAAATAATAATAATAAAAAAGACATAAATAATAAAAAAAAGAAATAATAAAATAATAAAGTTGGGGCAAATTTCACATGTCCATTACAATAGTCTCTTCACTGCAGAATTCAAAAGAGGTACCCACCAGGGCAAGTGGTACTAAGGGGGCAGATATTTCAGTCCTTGATGTGCTGCAGCACTGGGTTCCATATGGCGAGGAATTTCTGTGAGTTTCCGGACAGCTCATATCTCAGCCTCTCCACATGTAAAATGCCCATTAGTTCCCTTAACCAACACCTATCGTGTGTTTTCCTTCATGTTTTGTTCCACCGCTTCCAGGCAGGTGATTAGAAAGGTTCTCCGCTTAACGAGCGGCAGCACACCAGATACACGTGAGGCATAGTGGAGTGATTCCTTCAACACATGTACTCTTTGTAAGTCGCTTTGGATAAAATCGTCTGCCAAATGCCCTAAATGTAAATGTAAATGCAAATGTGATTGAGGGGGGCTGCCTGGGCTAACAAAACAAAAATAAAAACTTTTAAAAGTGTGTGTCGGTCCGTGTGCTGGCGTGTGCGTGCGAGTGTTTGGCAGCCAGCCGAGTGCTGTGAGGCTGCAGTGGGACGGTGCTGCAGTGGGACGGTGCTGCAGTGGGACGGTGCTGCAGCGGGACGGTGCTGTGTGGGTGCAGCGGGACGGTGCTGCAGCGGGACGGTGCTGTGAGGGTGCAGCGGGACGGTGCTGTGTGGGTGCAGCGGGACGGTGCTGTGGGTGCAGCGGGACGGTGCTGTGTGGGTGCAGCGGGACGGTGCTGTGTGGGTGCAGCGGGACGGTGCTGTGTGGGTGCAGCGGGACGGTGCTGTGAGGGTGCAGCGGGACGGTGCTGTGAGGGTGCAGCGGGACGGTGCTGTGTGGGTGCAGCGGGACGGTGCTGTGTGGCTGCAGGGGGACGGTGCTGTGAGGCTGCAGCGGGACGGTGCTGTGAGGGTGCAGCGGGACGGTGCTGTGTGGGTGCAGCGGGACGGTGCTGTGAGGCTGCAGGGGGACGGTGCTGTGTGGGTGCAGCGGGACGGTGCTGTGAGGGTGCAGCGGGACGGTGCTGTGTGGGTGCAGCAGGACGGTGCTGTGTGGGTGCAGGGGGACGGTGCTGTGAGGCTGCAGGGGGACGGTGCTGTGTGGGTGCAGCGGGACGGTGCTGTGAGGCTGCAGGGGGCGGTGCTGTGAGGGTGCAGCGGGACGGTGCTGTGTGGGTGTGCGGCAAAGCGCGCCATACTCTGACTGTTTCTCTCGTCTCTCCGCGTGGATGTTTGTTTCTAGTCGCTCACTGACTGCAACGATCTGATTGGCTGAGTAGCGTCACGTGACGTGACCTGATTGGGCCGCTAAGCCAGTGCCGTAAAGGCTAGAAACGATGCGCCGGTTAAAATAGAAACGCGACAACTAAATTGTATAATACTCTGTAATGTATTGGTTGCAGGTAGTGATGGCAAAACAGTTCATTTCAGTGACTCGAATCACTAGAATCAGTTCATTAAAAAGATTCATTCAAAAGATTTGTTCACCAAATCGTTCAGTGGGCGGAGCTCCGACTGAATACAGTACAGTACACTGTTGCAAGCAAATGTCCTGCATTGAGATGTTACAAGAACTTAAGTATTAGCGTAAAAACATCACTACAGTATCAAAAGTAAAAGTACTCATTATGCAGAATAGCCTATTTCACAATAATATATACATTATTGGATGATGTTTTAATTGCTTTAATGGTAAACGTGAAGCAAATCTTTATTTCTTTATACTGTTTTACTGCATCATTATTGTACACTACTGCATACTTGATGTGATAATAATTTATTTATTGATTGTAATTTGTACTGCTAATTTTAATCTGCAAAGTAATTAGTAACTAAAGTAAATGTACTTTACACCACTGGTCTACCATTAGTTTACCAATAGTTGGTCCGAATACACTGGTATGTTTAACATTACAATCTAACAAACCATTGTTGTTGTTGTTGTTGTTCTTCACTGTGAATTCATAGTCAAATGTCTGGACTGATGTGAGAATTAATTGTGGATGTGTGGTTGTTCTGTGATGCTCCCCTTTCACCTTTAGATGTCATTGGCCCAAGCCTTGTACATAATGTTACATAATGTCTCAAATAAATACATTACACTCATATCTTACATTCAAAACTTGTATTTTGTTCAATCTTAACAAATGAAAACAACAAATCATTGTTCAGCATTTATGGTGGTGTCTGATGATAAGTGGTGGACTGCCCCTTACATTAGTGTTGTGTCGTTCGCGAACGATTTGTTCAAAAGACCGAATCTTTTGGGTGAACGAACTGAACTGAATCACTTACTGTGTTCTGCTGACCACTTCTTCTGCTGAACGAATCATTGAATGATTCGTTCAGCAGAACAGAACTGGTTCGCAGGACGAATCACGTTCCCCCTCCCTGCACGCTCGCTGCTGATCAGATCCGTCCAAGAGCTCAACTGAACTGAGAAATGAATGGATCTTTTCAGTGAGTGATTCAGTTCAGTTCGTTTACCCAAAAGATTCGGTCTTTTGAACGAATCATTCGCGAACGACACAACACGAGTTGCAGGTCCGGGTCCGGATAGGACGGCGTCTGGGTCCGCACCCGGACCGCGGTCCGCCTATTTGTGACCTCTGATCTAGTGGAACCAATTAAGGAATCAATTGCAGGAAAAAAAAATGTGAAATGTATTATAGGACTGTTGTTAATGTAAATGCCCGATGGGCCTGATTACACAACGCAACGGGCCGTATGTGGCCCGCGGGCCGTAGTTTGCCCACCTCTGAGCTAAAGACATGCGACTGAAAACGTCAGAAGATCTGCTTTGTGTTTCATTATTATGTCATCTTATGTTGGATCAGAACCAAGGGCAGGGCTCTCCAGTAGTAGCCTGGAACTCCAGACCCACATCTAGAAAGCTGTAGGTCTGGTAATGAGTAATGAAAATGGCCCAACTCCAGGGGCGGCACCAAGCATGCGTTTGAAAATATCACTGCACGCAATTGGATAACACTACGACCAATCAGAAGAATACACGGGGTGACGTATCCAGAGAGACGGAAACCAGTTTGTTTTGGAGAATAGTTTGACAGAGAGACGTAAATGTAGCCTAATGGAAATGGAGCCACTAAACGACTTTTGCTGTTTTTGCAAGCAGAATATGAGAATAGTTGGTTTGTACAGATACTCAGTCAACATTTTCGACAGCCATCTTGCAATGTTTACTGACTGATTCTGGACTGATTCCGTCGCAGCGCCGTCGTCATCTGTTTAGCCCGCCTCTGACCCGCCTATATCAGATACACCGATGTGATTGGTTTACGTTCGGAACAACAGGAACTTACTGATCACCAGAGTGACTCGCTGAGCAAATTCTAATTGTGCTCTCGCGAGAACTCTGGATTTCCAGGGTACTCCAGTAGGTGAACTCACATGAACTGATGCATGTTTCACACCATTTCTTGAACCCACATTGTAATGTTTATCTTGTAATGTACACATATCTAAATGCCTTCTAAGTGAGGATTCATAGACTGTTGATGGTCTGAACTAATAATTCATTAAAACATGAATAAAATAATAATAAAATTTTTGTTAGGCTTAGATTCACTGTAAATGTGTACATGTGTTTATTTCATTTGTATTATTCTATTGTTTATTTCTACTATTGTTTATTATTCTATTGCTATGCAGCCTCTTCTCAATGATGTACATGATGGGAACATTGTTTTATCAGAGTTCATATTGAGTCCTTGAGAGGGAGACACGGACCACACACACAATATGAAAAGTGATGATCAGAACAATGAAGTAATGAAACACCTGCAGCTGATTCTGTGAGATGACTTTATATTAATAACATGGAGCGGCTTGTAGCCTGTAGTGTCTGGGCCCGACCACCAGGCGGCAGCATTTGTCCATTTTCTTTGTCTCCACGACACCGTCTACTTTCTGTTGTAGCAACGGACACATTTATTAACACTTTGTTTCTCACTTATTTCTTCATACGGATGTTTTCAAAAATATTAATATTTCCACATGTTTGTCTGGTTTGTGTCCTGGACCACAATAATAATAATAATAATAATAAACTTTATTTTTATAGCACCTTTCATACAAGAAATTGCAGCCCAAAGTGCTTTACAGCAGTAAAATAGGCATAAAATGAACATAAAATAGACATAATACAATCAATAAACAGAATAAAAGCAATGTAGAAAATAAAAAAATTATTGAAAACCAAATTAAGGCATAAAAATGAATATAAAATAGACAGAATACAATCCATAGACAGAATAAAAGCAATGTAGAAAATAATAAAAATGTATTGAAAGCCAAATTAAAAAGGGGTAATGCCTATACATAAAACTACAGTCAATATCAACATTTCCTTAAACAATAATTACAACAATAATTCAGAGAGGGACACAGAAACACACACACAAAATGTTACACAAGACACCTAGGTGTGTGTGTGTGTGTGTGTGTGTCCCTCTCGTATACAGATACGAGTGTTTAAATGTAGGGAGTAAAAGTACAAAGTTGTTTCCCATCACTGCATATAATGTAATCTATAAACATTCTTTATGGCTCCAACAGCCCTAGTCACGCCAAACACAGTCAGGCCAACCACAGCCACAAGAGGTGCACCCATGGCAGCCACGACAGCAGTAGCCACACCAGCCACGGCAGCAGTATCCCCGCCAGCCACGGCAGCAGTAGCCACGGCAGCTATGGCAGCAGTAGCCCCGCCAGCCACGGCAGCAGTAGCCCCGCCAGCCACGGCAGCCCCAGCCATGACAGCAGTAGCCACGGCAGCAGTAGCCCCGCCAGCCACGGCAGCAGTAGCCCCGCCAGCTATGGCAGCAGTTGCCACGCCAGCCACGGCAGCAGTAGCCACGGCAGCCGCAGTAACCATGCCAGCCGCAGTAGCCACGCCAGCCATGGCAGCAGTAGCCACGCCAGCCATGGCAGCAGTAGCCCCTTCAGCCGCAGTAGCCACGGCAGCAGTAGCCACGCCAGCCATGGCAGCAGTAGCCACGCCAGCCATGGCAGCAGTAGCCACGCCAGCCGCAGTAGCCACACCAGCCACGGCAGCGCCAGCCACGGCAGCGCTAGCCATGACAGCAGAGACCCGCTAGCCATGGCAGCACTAGCCATGACAGCAGTAGACCCGCTAGCCATGGCAGCGCTAGCCATGACAGCAGTAGACCCGCTAGCCATGGCAGCAGTAGACCCGCTAGCCATGGCAGCGCTAGCCATGACAGCAGTAGACCCGCTAGCCATGGCAGCGCTAGCCATGACAGCAGTAGACCCGCTAGCCATGGCAGCGCCAGCCACGGCAGTGCCAGCCACAGCAGCGCTAGCCACAGCAGTAGGCCCGCTAGCCATGACAGCAGTAGACCTGCTAGCCATGGCACCGCTAGCCATGACAGCAGTGACCGCTAGCCATGACAGCAGTAGACCCGCTAGCCATGGCAGCAGTAGACCCGCTAGCCATGGCAGCAGTAGACCCGCTAGCCATGGCAGCAGTAGACCCGCTAGCCATGGCACCTCTAGCCACGACAGCAGTAACCTTGTGATCCATGACAGCCCAATACACCTTCCTAATCGCAGACACAACCTGCAAGGCAGAACACAGGAAGTGTCCATGAAGATAAATACACATCTTTTCCAGAAGTTAAATGAAAGAAGTTTAATAGAAATATAGAAAATCAAGCCACAAAATAAGCTATGTCTTTGTGGCCCAGCTACTGTGATGCTGTGTGAAGTATAAGTATTATATAATAAGCTTATGTGGAGTGTTTGGTGTCTGGTTTAATCAGCCTCACCTGGCCCAGCTAGAGTCTGGGGTGGGTGGGGCTACACACCTGAGGTGCATTGAGTAATGGTGGACACAGAGAGAGAGCGAGAGACAGAGACAGACAGAGAAAGACAGAGAGAGAGAAGACATTAACATCATAATGTCTCACCTTGGATTATATCATTCTTCCCCTACAAAATAACATTGCTTACTATATTATTATACTGAGGTAGGTCTAACCTTTTAGCACAGGATGCTTAGAGACAGACCATCAACAGTCTATCAATCCTCACTTAGAAGGCATGTAGACATGTGTATATTACAAGCTAAACATGCATCCGTTCATGTGAGGTCACCCACTGGAAAGCTCCGCCCATGGTTCTGATCCAACATAAGATTCCAGGAAAATGAAACCTAAAGCAGATCTTCTGAAGTTTCCAGCCGCATGTCTTTAGCTCCAGAAACAAACACATCTCACAAGCTTCAAAAGGTAAGCGACACAAATATCTCTTTGGCGGAAATAAAACATTAATCAACGTTAAAGATTGCAAGTGGAAAATTAACAATTCACTGGACAAGACGTACAAACCACAGGAGGCTGGTGTCATCGTGAAAGAAGCTCTCAGTCAAGTGGATTTTATTACAAAGTACAATCTCCTGAAAAATAACTGCTAACACGCTACGGCAAATGTAGATCTCCACAAGTGAGACATTATGGTGTTAATGTGTGTTCTCTCTCTCTCTCTCTCTCTCTCTCTCTCTCTCTCTCTCTCTCTCTCTCTCTCTCTGTGTCCACCATTAACTTTTAAGGAAATGACGTCAAACATGCATCCGGTCATGGGGAAAACACGCCCCACCGGGAAGCGCCGGCCAGGAAAAGGGCGATGTTCTGAAGTTTCCAGTCGCATGTCTTTAGCTCCAGAAACAAACACATCTCACAAGCTTCAAAAGGTAAGTTACACAAATATCTCTTAAATAAAACATCAAAATTAAACTGCAATTTGGTATCTTGATAACACGTCAATGATCAACTAAAAGATACATGTTAAGAATAGCCTCAAATAAGATTTACTATTGGCTGGAATAATGTGGGTGTGTATCATGATAACATATCATTTTAATATTTAACCCGTTGTCCTTTTTGTTCTTGTGATTATTTGCATTATTGAAAGGAAAATGTCATCAATCATGGTGAGTCTATGTCCAAACTTTAATTTCTATTCCTGCATTAGTATAGGCTACTCTTACTAAAGGAGACTATATAATATCTGCTATTGTTTCATCAGGAGCCACAGCCTGGAGACCTGATAGAAATCCATCGTGGTCAATACAGTCATTGGGCTGTATACGTTGGAGACGGCCTTGTTGTTCACCTGGTAGCAGACTGTAAGTACTACTAACAGCACAATACATTCCTTACAATACGAAGCAAACTAGACGGCCTACCGACACTCATTGTATTTAAACAGCCTCCTTCAATACTTGTACATGAATATGGGTCTGAAATGTGAAATATACCCCCAACTAGGGTTGGGTATCGATTGAATTTTATCGATTCCGGTTCCGGTTCTGCTTATTGATTCCGGTTCTAATCGATTCGAGTTTCATTTAAAAAAAAAAAAATACAGGTCAAATTTTATAGCTAACAGATGTATAGATAACAAAAATATCTTTATATCTTTATTCTTTTTTAACCATTAACAAAGGAAATACATACAATACAATCATATGATAAGGATTAATCTAGAGCAGTTAATAAAGTAAGGAAACCCACACTCACACTCACAACTCCTCTCAGAGCCTTATCACACATAATGACTTAAAACACATCAATTAGTACCTGAGATAGAGGCAACGGTGAAACTTTTTGTCTGAAAAATACCAACCAACACCATCATATTTGTGGATAATTAGTAGTAGAAAATGTTCTAATCTCTCATATATTCTACCCAACAACAACACAGTGGAAACAGTGAACCATCAACAGTTGAACCATTTGTGGATAATACGTTCGGTCCCAGTACAGCGCCGGGCCGTACGCTCCCAGTACAGCGCCGGGCCGTACGGTCCCAGCACAGCGCCCAATACGTACGGCCATACGGTCCCAATACAGAAGAAAGAAGAAAGATCACCATATCAGCCTTTTCCGGTGGTATGTGTGAGCTTTCTGGGCAAATAGTGTCTCCAGCAGTGGTACTCCAGGTGCTTGCGAGGTGCTCCCTCTGGCTGACCGTAAGACATCAAACTCGGTACTTTCTTTCAAATGCAACCTGCCTCACAGCTAATACATTTCCCACATTTACTGCACTTAGCCTTGTCGTCGCTTTCTTTTACAAAGTGAAGGCACACTTTTGACCGTTGACCGCGGGGGTCCATCTTCACACTGCTGACATTAGCATGTATAAGTTATACATGCTAACCGCTGGCTCGTAATAAAACAAACTGACACGTGGCGGCGTTGTGTTGATGCGTGACGTAGTCAGGTCCTGGTAGATACCGTTTTATAAACGTCCTGGCAGGTAGCCGCCACGTCCTTGCAGACATATAGCCTTTATTTGCAATAATAAAGATTTATATCTCTTTTAGGAACCGATACGCAGAACCAATTTAAATTTTTTTGTACCGGTAGTTAGCAGCGGCATCGGCTCAGTGAAGAAGGAGAAACTGAAAGCTGTTGTTAATGGTGACAAGTGGAGAGTGAACAATTCCCTGGACAACGAGTACAAACCACGGGACGCTGGCGTCATCGTGAAAGAAGCTCTCAGTCAAGTGGGCCCTCGTCAGTACGATCTCCTGGAAAATAACTGAGAACACTTTGCTACAAATCTACGCTACGGCAAACGTATATCTGAATATCTGAACAGGTGAGACATTATGATGTTAATGTCTTCTCTCTCTCTGTCTTTCTCTGTCTGTCTCTGTCTCTCGCTCTCTCTCTGTGTCCACCATTACTCAATGCACCTCAGGTGTGTAGCCCCACCCACCCCAGACTCTAGCTGGGCCAGGTGAGGCTGATTAAACCAGACACCAAACACTCCACATAAGCTTATTATATAATACTTATACTTCACACAGCATCACAGTAGCTGGGCCACAAAGATGTAGCTTATTTTGTGGCTTGATTTTCTATATTTCTATTAAACTTCTTTCATTTAACTTCTGGAAAAGATGTGTATTTATCTTCATGGACACTTCCTGTGTTCTGCCTTGCAGGTTGTGTCTGCGATTAGGAAGGTGTATTGGGCTGTCATGGATCACAAGGTTACTGCTGTCGTGGCTAGAGGTGCCATGGCTAGCGGGTCTACTGCTGCCATGGCTAGCGGGTCTACTGCTGCCATGGCTAGCGGGTCTACTGCTGTCATGGCTAGCGGGTCTACTGCTGTCATGGCTAGCGGTGCCATGGCTAGCAGGTCTACTGCTGTCATGGCTAGCGGGCCTACTGCTGTGGCTAGCGCTGCTGTGGCTGGCACTGCCGTGGCTGGCGCTGCCATGGCTAGCGGGTCTACTGCTGTCATGGCTAGCGCTGCCATGGCTAGCGGGTCTACTGCTGTCATGGCTAGCGCTGCCATGGCTAGCGGGTCTACTGCTGCCATGGCTAGCGGGTCTACTGCTGTCATGGCTAGCGCTGCCATGGCTAGCGGGTCTACTGCTGTCATGGCTAGTGCTGCCATGGCTAGCGGGTCTCTGCTGTCATGGCTAGCGCTGCCGTGGCTGGCGCTGCCGTGGCTGGTGTGGCTACTGCGGCTGGCGTGGCTACTGCTGCCATGGCTGGCGTGGCTACTGCTGCCATGGCTGGCGTGGCTACTGCTGCCGTGGCTACTGCGGCTGACGGGGCTACTGCTGCCATGGCTGGCGTGGCTACTGCTGCCATGGCTGGCGTGGCTACTGCGGCTGGCATGGTTACTGCGGCTGCCGTGGCTACTGCTGCCGTGGCTGGCGTGGCAACTGCTGCCATAGCTGGCGGGGCTACTGCTGCCGTGGCTGGCGGGGCTACTGCTGCCGTGGCTACTGCTGTCATGGCTGGGGCTGCCGTGGCTGGCGGGGCTACTGCTGCCGTGGCTGGCGGGGCTACTGCTGCCATAGCTGCCGTGGCTACTGCTGCCGTGGCTGGCGGGGATACTGCTGCCGTGGCTGGTGTGGCTACTGCTGTCGTGGCTGCCATGGGTGCACCTCTTGTGGCTGTGGTTGGCCTGACTGTGTTTGGCGTGACTAGGGCTGTTGGAGCCATAAAGAATGTTTATAGATTACATTATATGCAGTGATGGGAAACAACTTTGTACTTTTACTCCCTACATTTAAACACTCGTATCTGTATACGAGAGGGACACACACACACACACACACACACCTAGGTGTCTTGTGTAACATTTTGTGTGTGTGTTTCTGTGTCCCTCTCTGAATTATTGTTGTAATTATTGTTTAAGGAAATGTTGATATTGACTGTAGTTTTATGTATAGGCATTACCCCTTTTTAATTTGGCTTTCAATACATTTTTATTATTTCTACATTGCTTTATTCTGTCTATGGATTGTATTCTGTCTATTTTTATATTCATTTTTATGCCTTAATTTGGTTTTCAATAATTTTTTTATTTCTACATTGCTTTTATTCTGTTTATTGATTGTATTATGTCTATTTTATGTTCATTTTATGCCTATTTTACTGCTGTAAAGCACTTTGGGCTGCAATTTCTTGTATGAAAGGTGCTATAAAAATAAAGTTTATTATTATTATTATTATTATTGTGGTCCAGGACACAAACCAGACAAACATGTGGAAATATTAATATTTTTGAAAACATCCGTATGAAGAAATAAGTGAGAAACAAAGTGTTAATAAATGTGTCCGTTGCTACAACAGAAAGTAGACGGTGTCGTGGAGACAAAGAAAATGGACAAATGCTGCCGCCTGGTGGTCGGGCCCAGACACTACAGGCTACAAGCCGCTCCATGTTATTAATATAAAGTCATCTCACAGAATCAGCTGCAGGTGTTTCATTACTTCATTGTTCTGATCATCACTTTTCATATTGTGTGTTGTGGTCCGTGTCTCCCTCTCAAGGACTCAATATGAACTCTGATAAAACAATGTTCCCATCATGTACATCATTGAGAAGAGGCTGCATAGCAATAGAATAATAAACAATAGTAGAAATAAACAATAGAATAATACAAATGAAAAAACACATGTACACATTTACAGTGAATCTAAGCCTAAGAAATTTTTATTATTATTTTATTCATGTTTTAATGAATTATTAGTTCAGACCATCAACAGTCTATGAATCCTCACTTAGAAGGCATTTAGATATGTGTACATTACAAGATAAACATTACAATGTGGGTTCAAGAAATGGTGTGAAACATGCATCAGTTCATGTGAGTTCACCTACTGGAGTACCCTGGAAATCCAGAGTTCTCACGAGAGCACAATTAGAATTTGCTCAGCGAGTCACTCTGGTGATCAGTAAGTTCCTGTTGTTCCGAACGTAAACCAATCACATCGGTGTATCTGATATAGNTCGCTTTGGACAAAAACTGTCACTTCCTCAAACCGCTGGAACTTTACTCTCCGCCTTTTGTAGATTTGGACTTCATTCGGCATACTGTCGCATTTTTGTGGTGATGGTGTGTGACCAGTGATCAGGTTCCAGGAGAAAACCACAACAAAATACATGGAAGTAACAGCCTCTGCGCGAGTAATAGCCTCGTTCATTTCCCAATCATTGTGCATATAACACCTTTACGCTTTCATAATGGCGCGCATATACATATACACATCGCTATGTATGTGACTTTGCGCCATACATCTGGCCGCAAGGTACCCCGCCATCCAAGATTGCACTTAGTGTACAGCAGCAAAGTGTTTAAATGAGGCATAGCCCTGTAGCACACACATCCCAGAATACACAACACTCACAGGGAAGTTCAGTTACGTTACGATGTCCGTCGATGTTTGATAACTTTCTTTATTTATGCTAGCTCAGCCATAGCATTAGAATAACATGAATTAATCAATCAAACGTATCAACACTACATTAGTCTTTTTACATTAAAAAAAAAAACATTACATCCATGACAAAGTTAGAAATAAAAAGTTGAGAACGAAAAGCTACATTATTTGCTATCATCAGCAGTTAGACAGGCATGGTTGCAATAAAAATAATCCAAAATAAATATGTATTTACACACAATGGATGGTGACACCGTGAGACACCTGTTCTGGGGTTAACTAGGTCAGTGGAGCGGACGAAGATGATCATTTGTTCAGCCTGACTGTGGTCCGAGTGTGTTGGCGTGTTTGGTGTTTACTCCAAATAAGGCTTTGCTTGATGTTACATCTTCCATATTAGAATTCAAGTGAGGCCTATATTCAAGTTGGGCATGAATAATGATCACGTCGATCTGTCGTCTGAGCGATTCCGCCACGATCAGAAGAGAGAATCCACCGCAAATGTTCAGGTGAATGTCACGGCCTTCTGTCTGATCCGTGACCAGCGATTGTTCAACACAGCGATGAAGACCTGACCTAACCGACATACAGCGACGCATACGTCTTGTTGTAAGAAATGGCCGACACCTTTCCCCGTCAAAAGCAAACAAAAAACAAAGTCGACACGAGAAAAACAAAGGAATAGTATAGAATGGAATAGTTCATGAGCGTTGTGCTTCAAGCCAAAATCTCTAGATGGCGCCATCGCACCCCTCACTGTAGACCTGCGAGCACATTTGCAAATACCATATAAATATTAAGGTAAAGGTTCCTTTTCTTTTCAATAGAAAACATTGATTTTGTGCATATTGTCACATTGTGTCGTAGGATCAGTGGTTATTCTCGTAGGTTTGGTCCACAGTGGTCATTGGTGGAGACAAGGTACAAGGGTCAAGGGTCAAGGGCATTATGAGGTCAACGGGAGCCGTTGGTGAATATGAAAGCCATTCCTAAAAAGTGCATCACGCGTCCACATTATTACTCATTAGTGGAGAGACCATTCTGTCAAACTGCTTTAACACACAAATTAGCTGTGAACCAACCAACAGGGAAACCCCTCTGACTGCTTTTTTTTCAAGGCAACGAAGGCAAATGAAAACCTCAGCATGCGAAGAATGAACTTCAGCGACCGTGGGGGGGAATTAAATCCGCTGACTGACGCCCAC
Organism: Coryphaenoides rupestris; assembly: GCA_002895965.2. Taxonomy (NCBI): domain Eukaryota; kingdom Metazoa; phylum Chordata; class Actinopteri; order Gadiformes; family Macrouridae; genus Coryphaenoides; species Coryphaenoides rupestris. The sequence goes on from PIJE02001606.1 coordinate 51,308, forward strand.
AACGCTTTTTGAGTGTCCAAATTCCTAAAATTTGAAATTCCTTCGAATTTTCCTGCCAACTTACAGTTTAAATTATTCGGGGTTTTTTTTTTAACTGAACGTTTTGACATTAGGATGACCCCGCTGTGCTGCACCACACACACACCAAACACACACACACCAAACACACAGCAAACACAACCATTGAAAACTGACACCAGGTGAATACTAACAAAACTGGGCCACGCCCCCTCGCCCCTCTCACCTGTGTGGTTTGAGTTCGGCTCAGTAAGCCACTGTGAATAACTTTCCGGGCCGCTGTGGACTACTAATTATGTACGGAAAAAAAACCAATAATAAAGAATAATAACTAACTGTCCTCATATGCCAATATCCATGTTCACCTTCAGTCCTCACTATCTTCATCTACCCTCCTTCCTTTCATCATCATGTGCAATATTCCTCATATCATGTGCAATACTACTTCTCAATACCATTGCCAACTCGTTTTGCTTACTGAATATCTTCCCTATATATTTCCTTAGGCCTATTCAATGTAAATTTGCAAATTGTATTTTTTATTTAATGTATTTATTACTCTATTGTTTATTATTCTATTGCTGTGCAACCTCTGGCACAAGAGGTGGTTGGTTGAAATGGCAACAATCCTTCCTATTTTTTGTGTGTGCGTGGACATTTCATAACTCAATCTGTCTAAAGAGACAAAATGCTGATTTAGCCCTTTTCTTTTAAATGCACAAAAATGCTTTCGAAAGGAACCGGCGAAATTTGTGAACACTGAAATCTGTGTGCGTGTCTGTGTGAGAGTTTGTCCTTGTCTTTGTGTCTTTTCATAACCAAAGTAGTGCTTATTCTCTCTCTCTCTCTCCCCCCCGCTCTCTTTCTCTCTCTCTCCTCTACACACAGTAGAGGTGACAATAGTCCTTATTATTCACTTAGCGCCATCTTGGCTACCTGCGTGGGAGGAGATCGACCCAGGGTTAAATAATTCCACGTTGGTCAGCCCCAGCGCGAGGCGGCCCGCTAGCGGTGGATGAGGCCCGTCTGTTGTCAGCTGCTCGCTCTCTCTCTCTCTCTCTCTCTTCTCTCTCCTGAGAGAGGCTGTCACCGTGGCAACAAGTGCAACATTCTGGAACGAGCAAACCCTTTGGAATAGCAGACAGAACGCCGCAACGTCATTGGATGACATGCTGGGGTGGGGGCGGGGTCACTGTCTCTGTGCGCCAGGGGGTGGGGTCAACACAGGTCGCATCAAGAAAGGGGTGATGAGGAGGGTGGAGGAAGGTGGAGGAGGGCGCAGTCAGACGGACGTCTCGTGGGAGAAACTGACAGAGTTCTCCAGCGTGGCTTCGACCGCCGAGTCCTTCGGCGTCAATGACGATGACAACGACTCCTCGGGACACTCAGTGGGGAGCTACCGTAGTGGAGAGAGAGGGAGACAGAGAGAGAGACAGAGAACGAGAGAGAGAGAGAGAGAGAGAGAGAGAGAGAGCATGAACACTCCAAACCTGGACTCAGAATCCAACAAATCGACAAATAGTTTCATCCATCTTCCCCTTCATAGCACAACATAACACGCCTAACACAGAAAGACAAGCAAGGGAGAAAGTAAGGAAAAAGTTACAGGTTATTTACCATCAATGTCGGAGGCAACGCGTTACAAAGCACTCTGTTACTCCGTTAACCCCCTTTGTAACACGTTAGCGTACTCCGAATACTTTTGTACTGAGTCACGTAACCCATTTGTGTCTTCGCCGTTTCGTCAACCAAAGTTTTGTGTGAAGGCCCACTAGCCTCCTGCAGTACACTGCGTGCCCACAGGGGGGAGGCGGTTGCTCGCGATCCCTCTTGTCGAGCTGAAGGTCAGCGCGCGGCTCGGTGTAGCAGGACAGTCTGGGCCGAGCCAAGACAAGGCAGCCTGCTGTCAGCTTTAATGTCCTGCAGTAGCTCAGGCGGTATTAAGAGCGGTTGTCTGGCAACAGGAAGGTCGCTGGTTCGATCCCCCGTGGGCTCCTCCCCCTCCACCTAGCTAAGCGTGGAGGTGTCCCTGAGCAAGACACCACCTAACCCTACCTGCTCCTCCTAGCTAAGTGTGGAGGTGTCCCTCAAGTCTTTGGTATTATCTTCACTCTGATCCAGGGACAGCTGACCACACACTTCAACCCCTTGGTTGGAAACCTATTCCTGTGCGCCTGGATATTCCTGGGAATACTGCTCACTGGTGTGTGTGTGTGGGTGTGTGTGCGCCTGTGTGTGTGTGTGTGTGTGTGTGTGTGATCGTATTAATGTTTTCCATCTCCTGCTTTTCAGCCCTCATCAAATCAGAACTGAAGAGACACAACATCAACATCAGGGTGGAGGGCAAACGGCCTGTAGGTCTGCAACACACACACACACACACACACACACACACACACACACACACACACACACACACACACACACACACACACACACACACACACACACACACACACACACATATACATTTATTGCATTTGGCAGACGCTTTTATCCAAAGTGACTTACAAAGAGTACATTTGTTGAAGGAGACAGCAATATATATCTGTGGTACATAAAGATAAGAATAGAGCAGGTTTCAAGCATTCATAGTTACAAGGTTAATAGAACGAGTTTCATAATCGCTGGGTTGTCTGCATAATAGCTGGGATAAGAGCAGACGTGTCATTCTGAGTGCATTACCAACATCTAAGAACATACAATATGCTGAACAATGCTACACACACACACACACACCCAAATACACACACAAGCCTAAAGACGCTCACACACACGCACGCACAAACCTAAACGCATGCACACACACACACACACACACACACATACCTACCTACCGAAATACAAGCACAAACCTAAACGCACACACACACACACACACACACCTAAATACAAATGCACACACAACCCTAAACACATACACTAAAAACGCTAGCTTCAGGCCACGGTGTTGTCACATTCGCATCAAACTGGTTTGCCGATGGTTGGTGCTGGTATACTCTGAGGGTACCAAGCCAGGGTCTACTAGCGCACCATCGCTTCAACCCTTCAGCATTCTTCTGTAAATATTGTGGGTGGCAGTAGCTCAGGAGGTATAAGAGCGGTTGTCTGGCAACAGGAAGGTCGCTGGTTCGATCCCCGGGCTCCTCCCCCTCCTAGCTAAGTGTGGAGGTGTCCCTGAGCAAGACACCACCTAACCCTACCTGCTCCTGACGTGTTGAGGCAATACTGTAAAGCGCTTTGGATACAAGCGAGATATAAATGCAGTCCATTTTACATTGACTTGATGCCCCCTCCTGCCTCCGAACGCTGCCCGAACAGGCATAAGCATTTTGTCCATTTGGGAGGGACAGGCTCTGTCTGCCAAGTGGAGGGCTTACGCCAGCCAGCCTCTATAATAAGTCCACATTCCAGATCGCTGGGTTATCCCAGGCCTTCTAAGGCCCGCTCACCCACCCAAAGCGTTTTACAGTATTTGCCTCACATTCACCCATTCATACACCGACGGCGGTGTCAACCATGCAAGGTAACAACCAACACGTCAGGAGCAGTTAGGGTTAGGTGGTGTCTTGCTCAGGGACACCTCCACGCTTAGCTAGGAGGAGCAGGTAGGGTTAGGTGGTGTCTTGCTCAGGGACACCTCCACGCTTAGCTAGGTGGAGGGGGAGGAGCCCACGGGGGATCGAACCAGCGACCTTCCTGTTGCCAGACAACCGCTCTTATACCGCCTGAGCTACTGCAGGACATTAAAGCTGACAGCAGGCTGCCTTGTCTTGGCTCGGCCCAGACTGTCCTGCTACACCGAGCCGCGCGCTGACCTTCAGCTCGACAAGAGGGATCGCGAGCAACCGCCTCCCCCCCTGTGGGCACGCAGTGTACTGCAGGAGGCTAGTGGGCCTTCACACAAAACTTTGGTTGACGAAACGGCGAAGACACAAATGGGTTACGTGACTCAGTACAAAAGTATTCGGAGTACGCTAACGTGTTACAAAGGGGGTTAACGGAGTAACAGAGTGCTTTGTAATGCGTTGCCTCCGACATTGATGGTAAATAACCTGTAACTTTTTCTTACTTTCTCCCTTGCTTGTCTTTCTGTGTTAGGCGTGTTATTGTTGTGCTATGAAGGGGAAGATGGATGAAACTATTTGTCGATTTGTTGGATTCTGAGTCCAGGTTTGGAGTGTTCATGCTCTCTCTCTCTCTCTCTCTCTCTCTCTCTCTCTCGTTCTCTGTCTCTCTCTCTGTCTCCCTCTCTCTCCACTACGGTAGCTCCCCACTGAGTGTCCCGAGGAGTCGTTGTCATCGTCATTGACGCCGAAGGACTCGGCGGTCGAAGCCACGCTGGAGAACTCTGTCAGTTTCTCCCACGAGACGTCCGTCTGACTGCGCCCTCCTCCACCTTCCTCCACCCTCCTCATCACCCCTTTCTTGATGGCGACCTGTGTTGACCCCACCCCCTGGCGCACAGAGACAGTGACCCCGCCCCCACCCCAGCATGTCATCCAATGACGTTGCGGCGTTCTGTCTGCTATTCCAAAGGGTTTGCTCGTTCCAGAATGTTGCACTTGTTGCCACGGTGACAGCCTCTCTCAGGAGAGAGAAGAGAGAGAGAGAGAGAGAGAGAGAGAGAGAGAGAGAGAGCGAGCAGCTGACAACAGACGGGCCTCATCCACCGCTAGCGGGCCGCCTCGCGCTGGGGCTGACCAACGTGGAATTATTTAACCCTGGGTCGATCTCCTCCCACGCAGGTAGCCAAGATGGCCGCTAAGTGAATAATAAGGACTATTGTCACCTCTACTGTGTGTAGAGGAGAGAGAGAGAAAGAGAGCGGGGGGGAGAGAGAGAGAGAGAATAAGCACTACTTTGGTTATGAAAAGACACAAAGACAAGGACAAACTCTCACACAGACACGCACACAGATTTCAGTGTTCACAAATTTCGCCGGTTCCTTTCGAAAGCATTTTTGTGCATTTAAAAGAAAAGGGCTAAATCAGCATTTTGTCTCTTTAGACAGATTGAGTTATGAAATGTCCACGCACACACAAAAAATAGGAAGGATTGTTGCCATTTCAACCAACCACCTCTTGTGCCAGAGGTTGCACAGCAATAGAATAATAAACAATAGAGTAATAAATACATTAAATAAAAAATACAATTTGCAAATTTACATTGAATAGGCCTAAGGAAATATATAGGGAAGATATTCAGTAAGCAAAACGAGTTGGCAATGGTATTGAGAAGTAGTATTGCACATGATATGAGGAATATTGCACATGATGATGAAAGGTAATATTGCAAGTAGTATTGCACATGATATGAGGAATATTGCACATGATGATGAAAGGAAGGAGGGTAGATGAAGATAGTGAGGACTGAAGGTGAACATGGATATTGGCATATGAGGACAGTTAGTTATTATTCTTTATTATTGGTTTTTTTTCCGTACATAATTAGTAGTCCACAGCGGCCCGGAAAGTTATTCACAGTGGCTTACTGAGCCGAACTCAAACCACACAGGTGAGAGGGGCGAGGGGGCGTGGCCCAGTTTTGTTAGTATTCACCTGGTGTCAGTTTTCAATGGTTGTGTTTGCTGTGTGTTTGGTGTGTGTGTGTTTGGTGTGTGTGTGGTGCAGCACAGCGGGGTCATCCTAATGTCAACGTTCCACACACATACCTACCTACCGAAATACAAGCACAAACCTAAACGCACACACACACACACACACACACCTAAATACAAATGCACACACAACCCTAAACACATACACTAAAAACGCTAGCTTCAGGCCACGGTGTTGTCACATTCGCATCAAACTGGTTTGCCGATGGTTTGTGCTGGTATACTCTGAGGGTACCAAGCCAGGGTCTACTAGCGCACCATCGCTTCAACCCTTCAGCATTCTTCTGTAAATATTGTGGGTGGCAGTAGCTCAGGAGGTATAAGAGCGGTTGTCTGGCAACAGGAAGGTTGCTGGTTCGATCCCCGGGCTCCTCCCCCTCCTAGCTAAGTGTGGAGGTGTCCCTGAGCAAGACACCACCTAACCCTACCTGCTCCTGACGTGTTGAGGCAATACTGTAAAGCGCTTTGGATACAAGCGAGATATAAATGCAGTCCATTTTACATTGACTTGATGCCCCCTCCTGCCTCCGAACGCTGCCCGAACAGGCATAAGCATTTTGTCCATTTGGGAGGGACAGGCTCTGTCTGCCAAGTGGAGGGCTTACGCCAGCCAGCCTCTATAATAAGTCCACATTCCAGATCGCTGGGTTATCCCAGGCCTTCTAAGGCCCGCTCACCCACCCAAAGCGTTTTACAGTATTTGCCTCACATTCACCCATTCATACACCGACGGCGGTGTCAACCATGCAAGGTAACAACCAACACGTCAGGAGCAGTTAGGGTTAGGTGGTGTCTTGCTCAGGGATCACACACACACACACACACACACACACACACACACACACACACACACACACACACACGCACACATACACACACACACACACACACGTTAAGTCAATATGACTCAATTAGGTATACATTTCATTACCTCAAAGCAAACACAGATAGGCAGACAGATATGTAGGTATCTAGGTAGGTCGGTATCTAGGTAGGTAGGTAAGTAGGTAGGTCGGTATCTAGGTAGGTAGGTAAGTAGGTAGGTAGGTAGGTAGGTAGGTAGCTAGGTAGCTAGGTAAGTAGGTAGGTAGGTAGGTAGGTAGATGGGCAGGTTGGTAGGTAGGTAGGTAGGTAGGTAGGTAGATGGGTAGGTAGGTACCTGGGCGAAGGCGTTCAGAAGACCTGAGGAGGTGCCTTCAGACTCTGGGTAGGTGATCTCCACGCCGAACTCAAAGCCAAGCGGCAGGTAGCCCGTCATGAAGAACCTGTGGAGAACGCACAGGACTACAGATTGACCGCCTCTGATGCTACCGACAACAGCCCCGCCTCCCCCTGGCGGCCATGACGGTGCCAGAGCAAGCGTTACCGACGTTGGTGGCTGGTTTTGGTGGCCTCACCTGGCCCAGGTACGGTCTGGAGCGGGAGGGGCTACACACCTGTGGTGCACTGCCTAATCAAGGCCCACAGGTTAAACCAGCCATCCACACACACACACACACACACACACACACATGTGACCCCGAGCCTCACCCGAGCATGCCGGCGGTGAAGAAGACGAGGTAGATGTTTTCAAGGTCCAGGGTGAAGGTGAAGACCACCATGCCCAGGAAGGACAGGATGTACACCACCAGCGTGGTCATCCTGTGCACACACACACACACACACACACAAACACACACATGAACACACGCACACACACACACACACACGTGTACACACACACACACGCACACATGCACACACGGGCACCCACACACACACATTAATCACAAACTGTAAAGATGGATTTACCCGATGTATAGGTGTTACTTCGCCTTGTGTGTGTGTGTGCGTGTGTGTGTGCGTGTGTGTGTGTCACCCACTTGTATGTCTTGGTGTAGTCGAGCCACACACCACAGATGATGGAGCCGACTATACCTGCCACCACCAGAGTCAGGCCGATCCTGCCCGCATTCAGCTCCTGGTCCTGGGGTGGAGGGTGGGGAGGAGGGGAGAGGAGAAGAGGGGAGGGAGAGTGGGAGGGGAGATGGGGGCTGTTAATGTTGTCATGTAATTGTATGTGTGGAAGCAGGCGCATATACAGTATGTGTGTGTCAAATATTTGTGTGTGTGTGTGTGTGTGTGTGTGTGTGTGTGTGTGTGTGTGTGTGTGTGTGTGTGTGTGTGTGTGTGTGTGTGTGTGAACTTTCAAATCAGTTGACTGAGAGAGAGACAGAGAGAGAGAGAGACACACACAGAGAGAGAGAGAGGCCGATTCCTTACATCATAGCATTTCATAATCATCTGGTTGAGCAGGGTGGAGACGGAGTAGAAGGAGCCGGTCATGATGCCTGAATGGAGCAAACAGAACATAGGACATAGGACATAGGACATAGGACATAGGACATACTGTAGGAGTCACTTGTCATCGAGTGGCAGTGGTTGGCCAACTTGTGGCTCGCGGGCCATGCGGAGCTCACAGCAGCACCGAGGGGACCACGGTAACCATGGCAGCCCAGAGTTTCAACGGTGGTCGGGATCTGTCAGGTGGTCGGGTGGTCAGGTGGTCGGGATCGGTCAGGTGGTCGGGTGGTCAGGTGGTCGGGATCGGTCAGGTGGTCGGGTGGTCAGGTGGTCGGGATCGGTCAGGTGGTCGGGTGGTCAGGTGGTCAGGTGGTCGGGATCGGTCAGGTGGTCGGGTGGTCGGGATCGGTCAGGTGGTCGGGATCGGTCAGGTGGTCGGGTGGTCAGGTGGTCGGGGGGAGTCAACACCGAAGATGTCCCCTTTACGGATAATCCTGTCTCATACTCGATGCAGTTTGTTGGTTTGTTGGGGGTCTCCATGGCGACGGGGGAATGTCCGCAGTGTTAGCGGTTAGCGGTTCCGGAGTCACGACAACAACAACAACAACAAGCGTTTGGTCTGTCTGTCTGTGTGTGTGTGTGTGTGTGTGTGTGTGTGTGGTGACATCACTTCCTGACCGTAGCTGACGAGCAGCAGGACGAAGGCCTTGTTGCAGAACAGGTTGACGATGGAGCGGCGGTACGAGTAATCCTGGGGGGGCAGGGCCGGCAGCACGGCCTGGGCGTGGCTAGGGGGCAGCAGTGGGCGGTCCGTGATGACTGCACACACACACACACACACACACACACACACACACACACACACACACACACACACACACACACACAGAGACAGACACGCATACACACACACATAGAAACACACACACACACACACACACCAACATAGACACGCACATACATTTTTTAAAGTCTTCATTCAATTGAACGACAACACTGATACCTACCACCCCCCCCCCCCCGTGTATGTGTATGTGTGTCTCTGGGTGTGTGTGTGTGTCTCTCTCTATGTATGTATGTGTGTGTGTGTGTGTGTGTGCGTGCGTCTCTCTATGTACGTATACGCGTGTGTGTGTGTCTCTCTCCATGTACGTATACGTGTGTGTGTGTGTGTCTCTCTCTATGTACGTATACGCGTGTGTGTGTGTCTCTCTCTATGTACGTATCCGCGTGTGTGTGTGTCTCTCTCTATGTATGTATGTATGTGTGTGTGTGCGCGTGTGTCTCTATGTACGTATACGCGTGTGTGTGTCTCCATCATGTGTGTGTGTGTGTGTGTGTCTCTCAATGTGTGTGTGTGTGTGTGTGTGTGTCTCTCTCTTTATGTATGTGTGTCTGTGTGTGTTTGTATGTCTCTCTCTCGATGTATGTGTGTCTGTGTGTGTGTGTGTGTGTGTGTGTGCATGTGCGTGTGTGTGTGTGCATGTTTGTGTCTCTCTCTATGTGTGTGTGTGTGTGTGTGTGTGTGTGCATGTGTGTGTGTGCTCCTACTGAGGGCGGTGAGGACGAACAGCACGCTGGAGATGATGGCCGTGCCGTAGAACATGACCTTGATGTTGTGACCCGTCTGCTCAATGTCGTCGGTGTTGGGGATGAGCACCGGGGGCAGCAGAAATCCGATAGCTATCCCCAGCTGGGGAGAGAGACATAGAGACACACAGGGGGAGAGAGAGAGAGAAATTTAATTGAGAGGAGAGAGAGACACACACACAGAGAGACACACACACGCACAGGGAGAGAGAGAGAGACACACACACACACACACACACAGGGAGAGAGAGAGAGAGAAGTTGAATTGAGAGAGAGACACACAAGGAGAGAGAGAAATTGAATTGAGAGAGTGACACACAGAGAGACAACCACACAGGGAGAGAGAGAGAGACACAGAGGACACACACACACAGGGAGAGAGAGCGAGAGAGAGAGAGACACACACACACACAGGGAGAGAGAGAGAGACATGCACAGGGAGAGAGAGCGAGAGAGAGAGAGACACACACACACACAGGGAGAGAGAGAGAGAGAGAGAGAGAGAGAGACATGCACAGGGAGAGAGAGAGAGAGAGGACACACAAGAGACACAGAGGGAGAGGGACAGAGAGAGAGAGCGTTATTTACATTAGAACTTCAGACCCCCCCCCACACACACACACACACTGTCTCCACTAGGATGGATAGAGCTGCCCTGTATAACTCACTCTGACTGGAAACACACACACACACACACACACTTACAGCAGACACACACACAAACACACATTAAGAGCACACACACATTTAGAGCAGACACACACACACAAACACACATTAAGAGCACACACACATTTAGAGCAGACACACACACATGTGTTTCCATTGACGACGCTGTGTTTGCATGGGGAGCAGCAGGGGGGGTCTGGGAGGCCTGGGGGGTCTGGCCTCTTTAGGAATGAAGTCTGTCACCTAAAGGCCTCTGGGCCCAACCCCTATAGAGAGAGAGTGTGTGTGTGTGTGGGTGTGTGTGTGGGTGTGTGTGTGTGGTTGATAAAAGCCGAGGCGTGGTGGACATTTGAGGACATTTGAATGATAACCGCCAAATATCAACTGTAGTTGACTCAAGACTTTTTTTTTCTTTTTTTTACATTTCTAAATATTTTGTATGTAATATTTAATATATAATTGTGTTTCTTTTTTGTTTATGTTCATTTGGTATAAACATAAACATTAAAAGGGTGGTGCTGCAAATACATAGAAAGATGAACCGAACTGCATAATATTTAAGATTGTATTTAATTCAACATTATGATATCATTATTATTATGATATCATTATTAACATTATTATATCATTATTATCATTATTATATTATTATTATATCATTATTAACATTATTATATCATTATTAACATTATTAGCCTATATCATTATTATTATGATAAAATTATTAACATTATTATATCATTATTAACATTATTAGCCTATATCATTATTATTATGATAAATTAATTAACATTATTATATCATTATTAACATTATTAGCCTATATCATTATTATTATGATAAAATTATTAACATTATTATATCATTATTATTATATCATTATTAACATTATTATATCATTATTAACATTATTATATCATTATTAACAATGTTTTTATTTATTGTATTTTTTCATTTAATTATGAACCAACATTATAATAATTAATTCTTAACTAAATAACAATTATTATTGGTTTCACGTGACGAGAAGCGCCTGCAGTCCTGCGCAGTAACCACCAGGGCGCGCGCACACAAAGACCCCCCCCCCACGTGACAACAACCACCGGCGCCGCCGCCGCCGCGCGCGCGACCGACAGACCCACCTGGTTGCCGAGGACGGCGACGGCGCACGCGGTCGACACCTCCTTGGGCCCGAACCACACGGAGGCGACGCGCGAGGGCAGCCCCAGGATGAACACCTGCGCCACGGCGCACACCGTCTGCGCGCACGCGGTCACCGCGAAGCGCTCGGGCTGGACGCTCGCGCACTTGCCCCACGCGCCCACGCAGTTGAGGCCGGCGGCCGCCAGCGCCGTCAGCCGCAGACCGCGCGTGTCCAGCAGCCACGTGGCGGGCACGATGAGCGGCACGTACGCCGCCATGTACACCATGGACAGCCAGTCGACGCGCGCGGTCGTCACGTTGTAGTAGCGCGCGAACACGTTGCTGACGATGCTGTACTGGATCCACTGGAACGCGTTCACCAGCGAGTACGCGCAGAACACCGCGAGCACAGCGAAGCGACGCCCGTACAGCCGCGTCTCCGGCGGGCAGCAGCTCCCCGGCTCACCAACACCTCCTTATCCTTGTCCTTGTCCTCCTCCTCCTCCTCCTCCTCCTTTGGGCAGCATCACCTCTCGCTCGTCCGGCGGCGGGATCTCCTCCTGCTCCTTTCCCCCCGTCGTGGTGGCGCCGCTGCCCGGCTCTCCTCCTCCTCCTCCTCTACCTCCTCCACCATCTCCTCCATCATCATCATCATCTCCTCCTCCTCCCTCCATCTCCTCCTCCTTTGGGCAGCATCGCCTCTCGCTCGTCCGGCGGCGGGATCTCCTCCTCCTGCTCCGAAGCCCGCACGTCCACTAGACCCTTCAGCCGGTACGCCGCTCCTCCTCCATCACCTCCTCCATCACCTCCACCGTCGTCGTCTCCGCTCGCGAGCACCGTGTACGGGCGCTCGCGCTCCGTCAGCGATCCGGCCGCCGCCGCTTTATTGTTGTGCGCGAGCGACGCGATGCTTCCGATGGCGTCAGGTGCGCCGGGGGTTTCCTGCTGCACGAGCTCGCCGGCTACCATGATGCCGCTCTTTTTAAATGTGTATCCGCTCGGCTGTGGCTCGAGCCTCGACGCGACGGGGTAACGACGTCCGTGTCGCGCGCGACGTAGTGAGGGGGCGGAGCGAGAGAGAACACACACACACACACACACACACACAATGCTAAGCTCCGTGTGCGCGTGTGTGTCTGTGTGTGTATCTACGCTTGATCCGTTTGAAGTCTCTCTCTCGCGCGCTCGCTTCCCGGTCTCGCACCCCACCACCCACTGCTGAGCTCCGTGTGTGTGTGTGTGTGTGTGTGCGTGTGCGTGTGCGTGTGTGTGTGTGTATCTACGCTTGATCCGTTTGAAGTCTCTCTCTCTCTCGCACTCGCTTCCCGGTCTCGCGCTCCCTACCCCCCGCGAGCGCAAGCCGCAGACGCTCAGGCTGGAGCGGGTGGCACGAGGACAACCTTCCGTTGATGACACGGACCAATAGGAGAGCAGCACGAGAGGATGGTGTAGGAGGAGAGAGAGACATGCGCACTGGCGCTCTCTCTCGCTCTCTCTCTCTGTGTCTCTATCTCTCTGTCTCTCTATCGCTCTCTCTCTGTGTCTCTCTCTGTCTCTCTATCGCTCTCTCTCTGTGTCTCTCTCCGTCTCTCTCTGTGTCCCTGTGTCTCTCTCTCTCTCTCTGTGTCTCTCTATCTCTCTCTGTGTCGCTCTATCTCTCTGTGTCTCTCTATCGCTCTCTCTCTCTCTGTGTCTCTCTATCTTACAATAGCCATTCAGGTCTATTGTGTTGTGTTGTGTTGTGTTAGCTTTCTTGCTCGCTGAACACAATTGTGTGTAAGTGTAAACTATCTTATTATGCTTATTTAGACTATTAGGCTCGTGGTCCATAATATGTTCTTGTGAGCAGAATGGCGGCCGATAGTCACTTAATCCGTCTTAATCTTCTCCGTCTTGGGGCCACTGGACAAGCAGGTCACTTTACATTTATAGGCAGCGCTCTAAAGGTCCCTTAAGATTCAACAACTTTAATGGTCACACACACATGCAGGATATGCAGTGAAATGGGAAAAAGAACAAAGATTAAACCTTGTACACATTTAAAAAAAGCTGTGAAAGATATCTATTTTTATTATTTTATTATCCACGCTTACATGTCACGACCCGACTCAAACATAAGAGAAATCAACCACAGCCCGCTCACAAACTGGTGATTTAAAGAGATTTGTGCTGTAAAATCCTCCATGTAGTCCCTGAATGGATTCATGATTCTTAAATACAGCACCTTTGACCTTTGACATGGCTACTGTGAGAGAAAGGAGGGGAGGTTGACTTTAAGTGGTTTCCGGTGGTTTTCTGGTCGTCGACAGGCAGACAGACAGGCAGGCTCGGGTTCGACTCCACCACACACACGCGCTCATGAATTATTCGTGAGTTTAACGTGTGTGTGTACGTGTGTGTCTCCATGGCAACGCGAGACGCAACAAACTCACACTCTTTGCGTGTCCCTCCGTGACTCTCAATCACACACACACACATTGCAATAATACGACTAATAATACTAATACTAATAGTAATAGGTCACTACAATGCACAAAGCCGCGCAACAACAGGAGCTGTATGCTCAGAACGTGCGCAGGGAGTCGTGGTGTCAGGTGGAGCGCAGCGGCGGGCGGTGCTGCTGGGAGCGGCCGCAGCGGAGACACTTCGGCCGCCACCTGCGCGCCGCCAGCGGGGACCTCGTCGACCGCGCCGCCGCCGCCGCCGAGCCGGAGCGGCGGTCGGCGTGGATGGACAAGCCAGCCGCCACCGCCGCCGCACTGCCGGAGAGGAGGCACTTCCAGGAGAGATGTAAGATGAGATCAGATCAAATCAAATAAATAAAAAGTGTGTCTCTGTGTCTGGACTGACGTGTGAGTGTGTGTGTTTATGCCATGATGTTATGATGGTGTATATGTTTATACTGCAAATATTAGCCGTGCAATTATCAAACTCGTTCTGTTAGCCTTGCAACTGAATGCTTGAAACGTGCTCTATTCTTATCTTTATGTACCACAGATATATATTGCTGTCTGTCCTCCAACAAATGTACTCTTTGTAAGTCGCTTTGGATAAAAGTGTCTGCCAAATGCCCTAAATGTAAATGTAAATGTGAATCTACTGTCACCACTGTTATGGCCATTTATTTTAGAAACTTGATTTGCAGAGAAACGTTGTTACTCTGCAAGTCAAGTCTTATAATTGGCCGAGTCTTTATTTACAAATACATATGAACGATGTATGAGCTCTCTGTGTGTTCTCGGCTCTCTCTCAGCCCAAACGCACCTGACGTAGCCGCCGCTCAGCTCACCTGACGTAGCGCCTGGGCGGTGTGTGGTCGCTCCACCCATGGAAACCTCGGCAGCTCCACCCTGTTTGATTTATTATCTGATGGAGGACTTGAACATAAAGATATATACTGTATATATTTAAAGAAATACAAGTTCAATATTTGCCGTGATTATTTTAGGAATGTCTATTAATGTCTATTACTGAATATCTTATCTTGCCTATATCTTTATACTTCACCTATATTTATATATACTGTACTTCTACTAGGACTTAGACTTAGATTTTATTTGTATTATTCTACTGTTTATTTCTCTATTGTTTTCTTGTATTGCTATGCAACCTGGCACAAGAATTTCCTTCGGGATCAATAAAGTTATATCTTATCTTATCTTACTCCACTGATATATCAAGTCTGTGTGTGTGTGTGGACATTTGATGTGTGTTTGAGTGTCTGTGTATGGACATTTGATGTGTTTGTGGATATTTTGTGTGTGTGGACAATTCATGTGTGTGTTGGTGTGTCTCTGTTTACTGACAGACTGAAGAGCAGATGTGTGTCATAGTTACTCACAGCAGTAGAGCGAGAATAATATGGTGCTGGTCAGAGTACAGAACATGTGAAAGCTGAAGTTACATTGTTCGCTGGGAGTAAGCGGTGGGAGTCCACCTCTCCCAAACAATGACTCTCCCTCCCGGGGGAACAGAGTTCAAGTCCTCCCAAGCTGCAGTAGGACGTACGGTATAGACCTCCATGGGTGTGGACCGCAGGCATCACATCGTCCTCCCGGAGGTCACGACCCCTCTTGCTCATCATGTTCCGTCACGGCCTCCGCTATACTTCCCCGTTGTGTAAGGGGTTATGGGGGTCGAACCAAACGTTGTGCTGAAAGATATATTTCCAATGCACAAACTGGAGAGGGTTTAATGCAACACAGGCCTCAGGCGTGCGAGTCAGTTACACTATTGGACTGGCTCAACTCACAAGATTCAAGATGTCTTTATTTCCATATGTAACAAGTACAATTGAATGCTTACTCCCCATTCACTCCTGCAGTATTCTTCTAAACATACATTCTAAAACAACTCTAAACAATGAGTAATAGTACCTAGTAAGTACAGTAAAAAAGTTTTCTTCTAAACAGTATTCTTATAAGCATAAATACCAAAACCACTCTGAACAATTGGTAATATAGTACCTAAAAAATTAAGTAAAAAGTGACAACTTTTTACTTTTACTTTACTTTACTTTACATTATACACAACACACCGTGTTCGTCATGGGAACTGGCCAGTCGATGTGGTTCAAAAAACGCTTTGGACAATCGTGTAATGTAAATTCTGATGCTATGGCCTTGGTGTCAGACCCTCGTAACATCCCTGAATAGGCGACTATATGGAGACAAAGTTCAGTTATTTTATTACACAGCTAGAAATGCAGACAGAGGCAATTTTATAAGTCAAAGTCAAGACAGAAAGTGTTTTATTGTCACATGTACATCACAACACAGGGCCATTCTCAACAGTGAAATTCTTGTGACACAGCAGGCGACACAAAAAAGATAAAATAGCAAGAAGAAAATGTATAATAATATAAAAATATATATGTATAATATAAAATATACATATATATACACACAGATGAAAATATACATATTTACTGTATATACACATGAAAATATACATATATACACACACATGAAAATATACATATATACACACACATGAAAATATACATATATACACACACATGAAAATATACATACAGTATACTGTATGTACACATATACATATACATCGCATAAATATACAGAAGATAAGAGGTTCAGAAGCATAAGTATCGAGAGTATTTAAAGATAGCGTACGGAACAGGAACAGTGTATATCTGCGCCTATTTACGTAGGGCGTACATGCCTTTACATCCTGTATATATACTGTATACATATTTAGATCCAGTCTGTCATATAACTGTGAGTTTATGTGAGTCTGTCCAGTGGCAGGTTTGTTTCTAGACAGCAGGGACACAAGTCTGTCCATCTCTACTCATAATAATAACTACATAAGCAATAACACTTTTGTTGATTTAGTTAATTTGTCACGGATCTTAGCTCTTCCCAGACTGTCGCCGACTTTTATACCAACACACACACACACACACACACATTCCGCTCTCTCTCCGCTCGCTCTACTAACTACACACACACACACACATTCCTCTATTTCTACACACACACACACACACACACATTCCTCTATTTCTAACTGCACACACACACCACACACACATGTTCACATTCCACAACAAATAGGATCTAAGTAGAGATGGATAAAGCCAGAGTGCCAGAGATTTTAAAAGGTATACTTAGCAGGTCTGACTGAGATTAGAATTAACAAGTTTAATCTGCTTCACTTGGAGACGCACCAGTGTCACGCTGTGTGTGTGTGTGTGTGTGTGTGTGTGTGTGTGTGTGTGTGTGTGTGTGTGTGTGAGAGAGAGAGAGAGAGAGAGAGAGAGCGAGAGTGCTCCACAATGCCTGAGAAACTTAAATGAATCACTCCGACTACATTCTACAATGTCTCCCCATGATTTGTACTGAATGTTGGCCCGAAGTTGCAGAGCACCAGACACACACTGGCTCCAGCCTTGCGGTCCAACAAGCACCTTCAATGGTCCGGGGCAATCGGGCTTCTAACCTGTGTTTGGAAAAAAACGACCTCCAACTTGTTAAAAATGAATCAAACGGTTGTCTAGCCCTTTTTTTAAATGTTGGAAATATGCGTGCAATTTTGGCGCTCCTGTTTGTGTGACTTGACATCAGTGGCCTTCGTCGTTAAAGGGGACATATTACGCCACCAGGTGTAAGTGTGAGTGTGGTTAGCCATTGCAAGCCGTTTCACAATTGCCATGTGACTACCGTCTGGTGACATCACAAGTGGGAATGTCCACCTAGACGTATGCTGACTAGATCAGTCTACCAGCCTACCCAGTGGACTGTACCGACATGTAAACTGATCTAGTCAGCATACTGTACATCTAGGTGTATATTCCCAATTTACAACATGAATGTTAACGTACAACGTGAACGTGATAATGTACGCAATAATAGTAATAATAATAATAATAATAATAATGTACGAATGGAGTAAAGTCTGATATCCCAAGTTGAATCTTCTGTGTTGTTTTGAACGCGTCATCGGAACGCGTCATCGGAATGTGTGATCCGGAACATCAATTCCGGAGAATCCAGTTTCAGCATGTTTACAATTTCCTATCCTTCGATGACTCATATTTGATTACTGCTTGCTATTTATAATCAAACTAACCTCATGTGTTTGGTCCGTGTGTGAATCTGTGCTGTACTGTGTGTGCCAGGTGTCTAAATGTGTGTGTGATATTCCTAATACAAAATCAACATGCTATTCCATATTGCTATTGTTCGTCACGAGTTGAGTTTAAAAGGTTGTTAAGTAAACACAAAGTAAACACAAATTTCAGACAATTATGAACACATACACTGCTGTCATGCAATCATACCCCCCCCCCACCCAACCCTAGCACTAACTTGCGTGTTTGTACGTCTTGGCATTATTAATAGTACTGAGCATTGTTTAGCATATTGTATGTTCTCAGATGTTGGTAATGTGCTCAGAATGGCACTTCTGCTCTTCTTATCCCACCTATTATGCAGGCAACATAGCAATTATGAAACTCGTTCTATTATCTTCGTAACTATGAATGCATGAAACCTGCTCTATTCTTATCTTTATGTACCACAGCGATATATTGCTGTCTCTTACAAATGTACTCTTTGTAAGTCGCTTTGGATAAAAGCGTCTGCCAAATGCCCTCAATGTAAATGTAATACTGCGTTACAAAACAACCGTACACCAAGCATTGTACACAGTGTGAGACCACGTTATGCAGCACGTATATATTTTCCAGTGGGAAAACAGTTTCTCGCTTCAAAGACACATGTGCTCCGGTTCCTGGGGCCCTGGGGTTCACTGGACAAAGGGGCCCCCCGCAGCCCCCCCGCCGGGCCGGGGGCCAGACCCCCTGTGGCGCCCCCGGGAAGGGATCCGTATCCAGCCGCTCACATTTTCATGTCTTGAAGGCAAAGGAAAAGGAATATAAATAAGCAGAGGATGGGAGGCAGACAAAAGGCTCCCAGCGTACCTGGAACTCAACATGGCGGCCCACCCATACCCCCCCCCCGCGGCGAGGCCCTGAACGAGGGGGAGAGAGGCAAGGAGGGGGGAGGCAGGTTATCAGGTCCACACCAAACACGGAAACATCAAAATATCAAACACTGAGCGCCCGGCGGTAGTCGTGCTAAAAATAAGCAAATCAAAGATAAAATAATGCTTGAAGTCACACACGAAATAACAGAGCTCCTAAATAACCATCAGCTTTACTCTGCTGGAGCTACATTGGTTTTCAAACAGCCTAACCTATTGCCATTTGTGATTTGATCTGTGACAATTAACAAAGCAGCCAATTAACAGCAGCATAACCCATAACCCAGGATGGGTCAAATGCAGAGACATAATTTCCGCGGGCCACCCTCCCTGCATGTGTGTGTGTTTGGCGGCCACCACTTCAAGCATGCTGTGTTTGTGTGACCATAAAAAGTGTGGATTAATAAAGTTGTTGTTGTTGTTGTTCTTCTTCTTCTTCTTCTAACAAAGCAGCCAATTAAAGCAGCGCCAATTAACAAAGCAGCCAATTAACAAAGCCATCCCAAATGTCATACAATATAAGTATGTGGATGGGTATGTACAGTATATATTGAATATATGGTATGTTTATTTATATATATATAATGTATATAAAGGCGTCATGACGAACCCAAAAGCGAAACAGCTACGGTTGCGAGATATGCTGTAAAAAAAAAAGTATAAATAATAATAATAATAATAATAATAATAATAATAATAATAATAATAATAATAATAATAATCAAAAAGAAAAAGAAAAAAATCTAAAAGAAAAAGTAGAAAATACCAAAAATACTAATTAAAAAGATAAAAGCGGAACGTTGTTCGAGGTTGCACTGCGGAGTGTTTCTTCGCGCCGACATCCGCTTCCGGTAGCAGCAGCAGCAGCAGCAGTAGGAGGAGGAGGAGGAGAGGAGGACTCGGAGCGTTCAAACTGTTTGGCGGCAAACGTAACGTCCGCGTGTGGTGACTTCTACCGTTAGACGCACGATGGAGGTCCCCGAAAACAACAACAACAACACCAACAACAACAACACCAACAACAACAACACCAGCGACAACAACATTGACACGGGATCCCGGGCGCTGGAGGAGCCCCGGGCCCTGGAGGAGCGCCGGGTGCGGGTGTCCAGTAGGCGGGGCCTGGAGGAGCAGCTGGGCGTATATAAAACGCTGCTGGGCGGGGCGCTGGACGCTCAGCCCGCCGCCCTGAGCGCTCAGCTCCGCACCGCCCTGCTGCAGGAGCTGCTGGCGGTACAGTACACTATTATCATTATTTATTATTATTATTCCCCAAACACTTATTATTATTATTATTATTATTCCACAAACACTATTGTTATTATTATTCTCTAAACATTATTATTATTATTATTATTCTCAACACTATTATTATTATTATTATTATTATTTACCCAATAGCGCCCCCCTATGGGCAAGAAACGACTCAACAAGTAGAAGAAACCTGGAGGAGGAACTCAGTGGGGGGGGTCCCTCCTTCCAGGGACGGTTCAGAGGGCAATGGGTGTCATACGGGGATGAAAAGGAGTAACAAAGCATAACAATTATCAGCGACAAGCACGTCTGCTCTTATCTCAGCTATTATGCAGACATCCTAGCAATTATGAAACTCGTTCTATTAACCTCGTGACTATGAATGCTTGAAACCTGCTCTATTGTTATCTTCATGTACCACAGTGATATATTGCTGTCTCCTTCAACAAAGTTACTTTGTAAGTCGCTTTGGATAAAAGCGTCTGACAAATGCCCGTCAATGTAAATGTGAATGTACTGCCTTGAGTGACACTGTCTTCAGAAACTCTTGCGTGAAATACAGCCCCAAAGAGGTGTTTCTTAAGGTGTGTGGGTTTTATTAATTTGTATTTGTACCCGTCTGCAGAACTTTGAGGCCGCCGTCCACGACAATGTTTTGGTGAATGGACTGCCGTGGGAGGAAGCCCCCGGTGACGGTACCAGGTTCCCTCCCCACTCTCCCTGCCTCCCCCCCTCTCCTCCCATGCATACTGATGATAATGAAAGCAATTTTGTAATCTTTTTTTCTCTCTCTCTCACACACCACACACAACACCCACCCCCTCCAGGAGACGAGGCGGAGCTTCTGGCCAACCTGCTGGACGACACGGTGGTAGAGGTCAGCCGTTGGCGGCGGCGCGGCCCACGGGAGATCCTGCCCCACGTGGTGCACGGGCTCAGGGCCCAGCGCAAGTTGATGGTGGGTGGGGCCCCGGGGGATTGTGGGAGGAGCCCCGGGGTATTGTGGGCGGAGCCCCGGGGGACAGGGGAGAGACCGCCTGTCCAGTGGAGCGCTGATGTAATTTTTTAGCCGGTGTCTTTTATAAATCACAGTGGTGAGAACGCTGTTTTGATTTCAGGGGCTGTATGACGAGACCCTGGAACCTCAGCAGCTTGTAAAGGACCTGTGCCAAGGTATTGACCTCTTATACGCACACACACACGCACACACACACGCACGCACGCACGCGCGCGCTTTTGTCGTTCGCCCAGCTGAAGTGTGTGTGCGTGTACGCAGAAAGCATCATGAACAGTGTGTCTGACGAGACCCCTGGGATGGTGAAGCAAGCAATCCACGTTATAAAGGTAATGTCTGTGTGTGTCTGTGTGTGTGTATATATATATATAATGTGTGTGTGTGTGTATATTGTCTATCCCAACCTCCTAACCCCTCAGCAGCCATATGTTAAATATCTTAAATATAAATATCATCTTGCTCTCTCTCAGTCCATCAAAACGCTGCAAACGCAAGCGGAAGGCCTCTGTCAGGTCCTCGGCATGAAGCCAGGCCAGGCCACTCTGGAAGTACACAGGGAAGTGTTTGGCCACGCCCATGGCGACGACGACAGCAGCCAATCAGAGGTCGCCGACGCTTCCCCGAGCAAAGCGTCCTCGGTCAGGCAGCCAATCAAGAGGGCCGTGGAGGAGACGACCGCCAGGAACTGCTTTGTCCCGCCCACGAAGAAAACCACCCGTGAGTGACATGTAAATTGGCCAATGGAGCACGGCCGTGTGTACGGCCATCTGGATGTCTCTCTCTCTCTGTTCCATAGTCAACTAACTCTCTTGTACCTATTGCTATTTGTTTTTGCTGTATATTATGTTTTAAGCACCTTGAAAATTGTAATATGTCTGTAAAAACCATACTTGTGTTATGTCAATTTGTGGTGTGTGTGTGTGTGTATATGTATATATATATATATATATATATATATATATATATATAAATAAAGTACTAAATATATGTACTAGTGAACCTGTTGTGTAGTCCTATCTGTCCAGTGTGTTCCTGTGGGGGTTAAGACACCTGGATGGTGTAATATTTCAGTGTTTTGACTGCAAATGTCACAGCAGAACAGCGCCCCCATCTGCCTTTTATAGGGAAGTACAATAACGTTACATTTAACAATGATTGTTTTTAACAAAATCGATAGATTGTGTTTAATATAATAAGGTATTACTTTGTGATTTAAGTTCTCAACCTGCAAATTATATTGCGTAGGAAGGGAAGGTACTTTTTGTTGAACTGTAATCGTACTTTTGAACGTCGTGTGATATTCTCAATATCGTGCAGTATTAGTTTTCAATACCTTTGCCAACTTTTCTATTCTAGTTAACTTATTTTTTTATGAAATGTTTGAGATTTATTGCTATTCTATTAGGAAATACACTTTACATTCATTATTCTATTGCTTTTATTCTTATGTTTTTATTTGTTAGCAACCTCTGGCACAAGAATTTACTTCGGGATTAATAAAGTTCTATCTTATTTTTATATATCAGAATGAGTAGAAAGATTGACTAGTCAATTCATTCAACTGCCCGTTGCTGCCCTCTTCTGTCGAAAACGTCAACTACACTCAAGGGTGACCATAACCAACGTTTGCAATGCATTTATGTGTAATATGTAATATATCTGAATAAGAGACACAATCTGTAAAGCACGAAATGGCTGTTGTATATGCAATATAACAGCTATTATGTGGTCTACAGAAAACAATGACAGTAAAACTGTCGACCACAATAACTCCTACAAAGAAAACTTCTACAAAAAAAACCCAACTCATTCTGTCTGAGTAGAATAACTCCTATAAAATCTAGATTAAAAACAACTGACAACCGATGTTCTGTACAAAATGTTCGACCCTGAGTCCAGAATAATTCCACTGCTGGCTGAAACCAAAATGAAAATGACATTAAAATAGAATCATCACAACCAAGGTCGCTAAGCAACAGATATGCTAAAGATGGACACGCAGGAAGTAATGAGTAACGTATTACCTGCTGAGCTCTCTCTGTCTCTCTCTCTCTCTCTCTCACACACACACTTAGTTTTGCTTCCTGATAACAGCGAGGGCCTCTCTCTCTGTGTGTGGCTGTAGTGTCTCGTCGTCCCTGGTTACACAGGGAGAGGCGGTTTAATGTGATTGGTCAAAATAAAGGTTGTGAGGTCCTTGATTGACTGGTCATCGCTGCTGTTCTTGGGGCCTGTGACGCCATTTTTCAATCAAAGTACGTGGGACCCCAGCTTCCGGAAACACCATTTGTTGTGTATATTCGGTGCCTTTATGTCAACCTTTTTACATGTGTTTTTCTTTTCATCAAAAGCGCACCAGCAAATATTTATCACTTTTAAGTCACCGATCTCCTGGGACCTGGTGATCGGTGTTGAGAGTGACTTTCATTGTGTGTGTGTGTGTGTGTGTGTGTGTGTGTATGTCCTGTGTTGCAGTTGTCAGCCATAAATGCCAGTGACGAACCACCACACACCACACACCCATCTGTACGCGCAAAGTCTTCCAAATCGATCTGGCCTCAATCTGGCCTCGATTTCCTTAGAAGCCTTTTCCAAAAGATGTCCAACGCTCTGACCAATCAGCACTCTGGGGAGGGGCTTTCAGTTCGCAACCAACAAGGAACGCTGTAGTCTGCCGAATTCTACAAATTACAAGTAACATATATAAAGTGTAGTAATCTACGAAGCAATGAAAGCCGAAATAAAATCTGAAATAGACCGAATAACGAAAGAGGAACAGAAATCTAAACGGAAGGCTTTTCTCGGATTAGATTATGCTTTCGCTTTGCTTCTAACGGGATTTCGGAGAGAACATAGGCCCCGCTCTGATTGGCTGTGAGGCGGTGGCCATATATGGACGTGGATCAGTGGCCAGGCCAAGCCAAGCCTGCAGGATCCCGGATGAGCCAGCGGTAGTCTGGGGTCGTCTTGCAACACGCGGCTCGTTTTAGGATCAGGGGCCGGAGGTTTGGCTGTCGAAACCCATCCATTCGTCATCGTGCGTCATCTCGTGGTGGGCGGACGCGCTGAGTCGTCCTTATGCTGCAAGACCCCGGTGTCAACGAAGTCACCTCGGCCTCAACGTTCACGATGGAGATGGTCTCTTTGAAGGGAGCGGGATCTCATGGCTCTGCTCCTTTCTGATCTTTTTTCTGATTTATCTGCTAAATAATCACTAGGATCATCATAGGTTAATGTTTGGATAAAATTCAAACTTAAGACATCCCACCACCAATATACTTTCATGTGTGGACATCTGTAAGTTGAGCAGCACTAAATGAATTGAATACCAAAAGGATTGCCACACTTGATTCCACTAGTCTGCGTTGGAAACATGACATATCCCTCTGCCTGGTCTGGGACTTCACTACTTTAGGACTTTAGGACGACCCTAGACTCACCTACTGACTGTAGGCCTACCCTATACTCACCTACCGCCTGTAGGCCTAGCCTAGACTCACCTACCGCCTGTAGGCCTAGCCTAGACTCACCTACTGACTGACCGGTGCCAGATCTCGGCAGGACTTTCACTCCACCTCCCTAGGTTGACGGACAGCCTCCTAGTACCGCCCCAATATCGGGTAGTTCTGTGGAACTATACAAGGTAGGAGTCGAATTCGGGCGTCCGATTTGTTCTGACCTCAGAACACTTCTGAAGAAGTAGACAGAGGCCTTCAGTCAGTCAGTCAGTCAGTCAGTCAGTCAGTCGCGGCCCGCTGTTGTGGTCCAACCCAAAAGTACGACTCAGTTCCCTTCGTTCGCACACATGAGCCGTTCACAACGACCCATCACTGGTTCATCACCTCTGGATCTCCCGCCATTTCTAACTGCCTGTAAACGGTGTCCCACTGCCCCCTCGAAACACACTTAAACGCACTCTTAATGGTGCGGACGCATTGACCGAGGGGGAAGTGAAACTTTGGCCAAAGGTCAAGTTGACCCCAGCATGTTGACCTCACCGCAACGTCGTCATGCCTCCCTTCTGCTAACTGCTGGTGTCTTTCCCGCCCACGCTAAAAGTTCCCCCTTTTGGAAGTGCGGTTTATATTCAAATGCGACATCCAGACATCAAGTCACTCCCCGGCGTGTTTTGTCCCAATAAATCACCCAACAAGTCTTTTCCTCAGCTAACCGTGGGCCACTCCTGCCCCAGTGCCCTTGAGCAATGAGCAGCCAATTAAAACGGCCGCATTGTCGCATTGGGTTGCGTTGTCGTGGTGACGGTCAGGGACTGGTGATGAAACGGTAGCTAATGATACAACCTGTGACCCCTGTTCTGTGGAAAACGAAAGAGTCAGTACAGAGAGTTATCTTTTTATGGGGAGAGAGAGAGAGAGAGATGAGACGAGAGAGACATGTGAGAGATGAGAGAGATGTGAGAGAGAGATGAGGGAGGGAGAGAGAGAGAGAGAGATATGATAGAGAGAGAGATGTGATAGAGAGAGAGATGTGAGAGAGAGAGAGATGTGAGAGAGATATGAGAGAGAGAGAGAGAGAGAGAGAGAGAGAGGGGTGAGAGAGAGATATAGACAGATGAGAGAGAGAGATAGACAAATGAGAGAGAGAGATAGACAAATGAGAGAGAGAGAGCGAGAGACAACCACCAGTTGGTTACAATATGCTGAAATTCACATTCCAGAGATTGATGAAGCAATACAACAATAAAAAGTTGTGTAACATGATAATCATCGGTGGCTATTGCCGCCCATATCCATAACCCAGTGGGCCTGTAAACAAACAAACAAATCTAATCTAGTAACCTCAATGAGGTGTGTGGTGGGCGGCCCAAACTGACCTGCTCGATGTTTTTCCTACCGTGCAATTAAATCAAATTAATAAATGTAACATGTGGGTTAATTATTATAACTTATTCTTATTTTCCCCAGTGTTGTATCAAGCAGTGTGTCCCCGGTGTGTGCCTCTAGGGGCGCTGTTCTGCGGCCAAACTGAGGAGTGTACGCAGCAGCAAACACGTCTGCAGTCTGCAGTTTGGCTTCTTAAATGTTAAAAATAGCCTGTAGAATAAAATACAAAAGTTGATATATTTATAAACTTTAGAATGTTTATAATGTTACAGAAAAGTTTTCTCTCTCTAAGTGACCTAAGTCAACAAAGGTTTATATATGTATAAACTTTATAATGCTTATAATGTTACAGAAAAGTGTTAACTTAACTGTGGTGAGAGTGGCTAATTTTCTCTCTCTAAGTGAACTAAGTCAACAAAAGTTTATATATTCATAAACTTTATAATGTTTATAATGTTACTTTATAATGTCACAGAAAAGTGTTAACTTAACTGCGATGAGAGTGGCTCATTTTCTCTCTCTAAGTGAACTAAGTGAACTTGTCGCTGCACGTCCCCGAGACGAGTCACCGTTGAACTCTCATGTTCTGAGGTCAAGTTTCATGATAAACATGAAACGCTAACCTGTTGTTAACTACTTCCTCATGAACTACTGGAGCCAGCGAAAAACATGAGAAAAAAGTCCAAGTTTCATGTATAGGAGGGTAGCTCATCACCACAACACACTTTTATTGACATTTTATTCAAATGCTGCAGGGAAGTTTGGGAGAACTTTGGAGACAGCCCAAAGTTCAGGAAACGTATGGAAAATATAGGAGGAATTATAGAAAGGTTGAGAAAAAGTTTAGAAAACGTTGAGTTCACTTTAAAGCCACGACCACTTCCATAAGACAACACTGGAAAATCCTGTCACGCATGCTGATGTAACGCGTGCAATATCCGATGTAACATGTGGTGCAACACGCGCACAACGCGGCCAAACGCAATTCAGACGAGTCATCTCTGGTCTTGGATCGTGTCTTGCGACAACAGCAACAGCAACAGCACAAGACGACACGACGCAGGATTTCATAATGCGAGACATTTATTTCAACATCGAGTATCAAAAACAAAATGGAAAGATCAAATGACACAAAATACAACCGCACTCCAGCGACGGTAATCCAGATGTCTGGCGTTTAACCAACAACTTCCATGACTTGTGATACAACCTGACGGGGGGCACAGTAGAAATATAAAGCGAACGAGTGATTGTGTGTTGCTGCCTTGCCTGCTGTGGCTAACAGGTAAGGCGTATTATTTCTGTTTAGATATCAAAATAACGTCTGTGTCAGCGGTGAATAATAACACAAATAACTCAATCGAAAAACAGGGACGGCCTGCGTCCTGCTGGGTTTCACTCAAATAATTACGTGTTTAATAAAAGATACAAAAACGACGAACGGCGGTCGATGATCGATCCATCCAAGGCTACGTCGCCACATCGAATCTCCACCAGGAACTGAAATCATGTGCTCGTTTTTTACGCTGAAAACGCTCCAACAATAAGGCTGCTGCCATGTATATCTATTAGCGATACACATTTTAGAATTTGGGTTTTTGTTGCCGCCTTTGAACGTTTGAACAAAGGCAAGGTGGTGCTGGGCACTGAAATCAAATATTTCTGGTGCCCTCTTGTCTCGCAAACTAGCATACTAGCACAGCTGACGGGAGTTGAACGACTCGAAACAGCAGTTGTACAGTAAATTAACTTAAAACCGCAGTCCACACTTTAGACACCTAGCAATGGTTATCCGGTGACCACACCTTCCAAGCATACCTTTTACATAAATACAGGACAGAAAAGTGCATATGCATGTGTACTTTCAGGGAATATATATATATATATATATGTATATATATATAAACAAACATCAACCATACATCATTTCAGCAGTACAATTTGTTCAGTTTGATAAAAAATACTAATAACAATAATAAGTGTGTTCTGAACTGTCCTGCCTCAGTGCACCCAGTTTGGGTCTCGCTATACCTGGACCAGGTTTTAAGCGCTAAAGTTGCACGATAATACCCACTCATCAATACAATACATGACTTTGACATGAATCAAATCACGCTCACAACTTCTGTCGGCTGTTGCTCTCTCTCTCTCTCTCTCTGTATAGCCGTTACAGAATAAGACGCGTTAACCCCGGACCATCCCTTGAACATTTTGAGAAAATGAAATATCGTCAGCGAGCGAGCTAGGTCCTGAGGTGTAACTGCAGTAACTGTGTGTAACCATGTGTGTCTCTTTTACGTGACAAGTGGCAAGGCGGAGCGCGATACTCGGTGGTAGTCGACAAACACGAGAATACTAGTATAGCTACATACGCACATCTCGAATGTTACACGATCGTACATAGTTTATTTCTTCTTTTTGTTCGCACAAGGTCCGTTTTCTCGGGCCGACGCGCGCTACGCTAGCTAACCCTAAGCGTGTGGTTCATCATCACAAGTACTACTTGTGCCGGGCTTCTCCTGCTGAACAAACTTTCGACGGGAAAGTTTAACAGCGACGAGATGAGCCTCCTAACTTTGTCAAGTTCGTGAAACGTTGATGTAAATAGAAAGACACGCGCGGCGGGGAGGTCACTATTGTCTGTTTTCAGTCGCCGTTTTTGCGCGAAACCCCGACGAGTCCCTGGCAGTACCGCCCGCCACCACGAGAAGGAGAGTCCTTCCGTCTTCTTTGTCTGTCCGTTGGTTGGTT
>PIJE02001606.1:87500-89129 GCA_002895965.2 Coryphaenoides rupestris
AAAGACTAATGATTTGTCGCAAACTATGACTATGACTATGATTCACTGGGACGTCGATTGCGGTTAAAACAACACGTGTGCGTGTGTGTGTGCGTGTGTGTGTGTGCGTGTGTGTGCGTGTGTGTGCGCGCGTGTGTTTTTACGTGCATATGTGTGTGCACAGTGCATGTAAAATGCGCGCAGGCACCCTTCATGGGACGAGGGAGACAAAGCCTTTCAGCACAATCCAGCCGTTGAATTCTTTTGTGCCAGAGACAAGTTCTCACGGCTGGCGGTGGCGGTTGCGTCCACTGCCAACCAAATAACAACAACAACAACAACAGCAACAACAACAATCATGACCGGTGATGATGGAGAGACTTTTAGCTTCCTGGTTCTCAGCTCGCTGCTGTTACTGCTGACGGGGGCGATGGTGTCTCCCAAACGGGTGCTGTCATGTACACACGTAGTCTAAGGTTGAGCAAGGTGCCCGACCTATGACCTATATTCACTATACTGCTATTACTACTACAACTGCATTACATTTACATTTACATTTACATTTACATTTAGGGGCATTTGGCAGACGCTTTTATCCAAAGCGACTTACAAAGAGTACATTTGTTGAAGGAGAGACAGCAATATATCACTGTGGTGATAGAATAGGGGGGGGGGGGGGTTCAGGCACAGAAGGAGGATGGGAGACCCAGGTCTGTGACGTAGCTAGGCTAGCTGTTATTCAATGGGGTGTGTGTGTGTTAGCATGTGTGTGTGTGTGTGTGTGGCTGCATTCCCATGCTATGAGGTTGTCTGGACCCATTAGAGTTCTGACACAAAGCACACACACACACACACACACACACACATGCAACGTCAGGACAAGCCTATTTACACCACTGTGCTAATGTTTGACTTTCACCTGTGTGTGTGTGTGTGTGTGTGTGTGTGTGTGTGTGTAGGGGGGGGGTGGGTGGCTGTTATTTCAAATATTTCAATTAGCTTCCATTGGGTTTCACAGAGATTGTACAGACAAGGTCAAAACCTCACGTCCGGTATCCCAGGGTGCATTCTGCAGAGCTGCTGAGCAGAAACCGTTTCCTGAGTTGGGACTCGCTATTACCCATGATGCTTTGCTTTTCTTCATTCCCTTGCTCCTCTCCTGATTGCAATTACGGTGCTTCCCAAGGTTTTGTGAATATCATAGCAGTAGTAGTGGTGGTAGTGGTAGTAGTTGCCTCGACGACTGCGACCTCCACTGGCTCCCGGTAATCGCTCGCAGCGGAACCGCCCCCCTACCTACCTACCTCCAGACATTAGTCAGACCCCACGGCCCCCAGCTCAAGCGATCTGCTCAACAACTTCGGTCAGACGACTGGTACCACCTTCACGAAGAACAGGCAAACATCGCCCTGCCCCAAGTCCCAGCTCTTCTCCAGAAGGAAAACCTGCTCTCTTCTTATCTTTATGTACCACAGTGATATATTGCTGTCTCTCCTTCAAGCAAATGTTCCAGAATAATCTGGCCTGTGAAGCCCTTTGAGACTGAACTGTGACCAAGGGCTATACAAACACAATTGATTTGACTTGACTTCATTATTTGTAAGTCGCTTTGGATAAAAAGCGTCTGCCCTCCCCTAAATGTGAACTGTG